>JAQQTO010000040.1:27717500-27740000 GCA_029884595.1 Ormosia semicastrata
TCACCCTTTGTGCTTGAGCCTCAACTTCAAGGGATACCTCACCTTTACAAATTGTTTAAGGGATACCTCACCCTCTTTACAATGAATAAAAAATGTAGTAGAAAACTAAACTCTTAGAAGAGTAGATAATACATCTCGAAACTCTATGAAGTTCTTTTAGGATATCTTAAATTTTGGCGAAAAAAGCACAAGAAATAGTGAAAAATATGAATGAATCAAAGCATGAAAGAATTATTTCAGATAGATGGGTATGTATAAAAGATGACCCAAAATCATGTATTTATAGTGTTCTTGAGAAAATAGTCATTGGGTATAATTTAATATCACATTAAATGCTTAGAAAAATAGTTGTTATGTGTTTCTAGGTGTGTTTATTTGAATAAACAAAGTCTTATTCGAATAAATCTACTTATAACACATCAGGAAATATTTTTTGAAACTTATTATTTGAATAAACCTTTAGTTATTCAAATAAATCTTTAAAAACACATTCTAGAACGTTTTCTGGGGTGTTTTATTCGAATAAATACGTGCTTATTCGAATAAACCACTCTGGTTTCGATAATTGATTTTAAATGGTCATAACTTTTTCATTTTTCATCTGTTTAAAGCAAATGATCACTCATTGAAAAGATCTTTGAGTCTATTTTCAAATAGAATATTTTAGAACAAAACTCAAAGTATTTTGAAAGTGATGATCCAAAGAGTAACAAAGGTCTATTTTTCAAAACTCAAACTTGACTATTTTTCATAGATTTGAACTACCACCATAACTATCTTTCAAAACTTATTTGTTAGGTATTTTAGCATGTGAAAACTATTTGTAAAGATTTGAAAACATATTTGAGATATCCAGAAGGCTTCTTACATAAAGACCCTAAGTCTTATAAGCTATACTATTTAATCTTCCTTTGGACTTGGTCTTTGGCTTGATCTTATCATCATCTTCATGTTTTTTATCATTAAAACATGTATTTATTGTCTAACAACCAATTACATTCTCCCCCATTTTTTATGTTGACAAACTATCATTAAGAAAAGAGTTAATTTAATTAAATTGGAATCAAAATTTTTTTTAGAGAAACCTACTCCCCCTCTTTTTCGTAAGAGGTGATTTATATCAGAGATGTGCGCAGCTCCCCTTTACTTTTGGAATCACAAGATTCGTTTTAGTTTTACTTATCTTTTCTCAAAAACATTCTCAAATTAGAAGTATTCAAGTTTTTTCTCCCCCTTTTGTCATGATAAAAAAGATGGGGCAAGAGAAAACTGTAAAGCTAAAACAAAGTATATTCAAATCCAATAAGATATATTCATTCATAGCATACCAGAATAGCATCAAAGTCTAATATTATAAATTTAGCAAGATAAACACAATATTCAACACATCAACTATAAAGAAGTTCAAAGGAACTAATATTCATTTATTGATCGGCCAATTACATTATATAGTCATCAAAATAATCATTTACATTTGCAGTCCAATTACATTTACCAATTTCTTAGTATTCTGCCATATGTTAGCCATAGATCAAAAGAATTATAGATATCAAACATTTACCTTGATGAAATATGCTATAAGGATCAAAGTATGTATAGAACTAACATCATCCACCTTATATGCAATGACAAAATTAGCAAGTTAGTATCCAATTAGTCATTTTGTCAATGCTAAGCATACTTCTCATGTAAGAAAAGCATCTAATCATTTTAAGATCAACTTATCAACAAGTATCATATACTCCATATAGAATATCACAATAGCTTAGGGATAGAGATACTTATTAAGTCAGACAGAGAGTGATGCTTCTTTAGAATATTCTTTGTTTATTAGTCCTTTGAGTTTGAGCTTTCTTCTATTGAGTATGCAATTCCATTGCACTTGAAGAAAGTCTCCTCATGTCCTTCTTCATTTAACTCTTCTCTTTATCCATTTATACTTGACATTTCAATATTTGACGACTATATGGAAACATTTGCAAAGCTAACTCTAAAAGTTCTCTAAAACATAAGTTAGCATCAAATATCATTTAATCTCATTTACAAGCATAATTTAGGTTGATATATAATGTAAAACATGTACTATATTATTAACCATGCAAAATTAATTCTAACGAGAACAAAAGAAGGTCATATGCAGTTGAATCCAAAAATATAGTTTAAGCGTTTTCAAAGTAAGATTCAAGTTTATCAAGAAAGACTTGATCATCATCAAAACATATATAAACATTTTGGGACAAACAATGATCATGTAAGGCATATAAAGGCATAAAAATAACTCTCTACTTCTCCAAATATCATATGATATTCAATTTAAAGCATAAATAAGGATAATAGATTGATATCACCAAAAGTGTACTCTTTGAGTTTTTGTATGTGACTCCAACTTCCATGCCTCAAGGCTCCTTGAGAATGTTGTGATTTTCTGTGCCATCCTTTTATGTTTTATGTTTTCATTACTCTTGGAGAACTTGGATCATTTCAAAATTTTCAACCTCAAGTAGCATAGTTATGTTTCACTTTAATGCATGCATGAGCTGATAGTCACCCTACAACACAATTCAGCGTACTTTCTTTGCTATAATTAGTCATTGATTACATCAATATATTCATTTGAGTTCAGCAATAATTTGACATTTAACAACAATTCAATAAGGTCAGTCATTATGTCAAACTCATAAGCAAATAAGCATTCAAAATAATAAGGCAAAACAACAAATAAGTTCACAAGGGCAAAAGATATTTCATTTCATTGATCAATTTAGCTAAGTACATATATTTATCTAAAGAATAGCTAATTACATTTGGTAAATTATTTGCATTTTCAGTCCAATTATAAAGAATTCAACATATACAACAAATTCTTGAGAAATGAAGCAATAAAACCTTTCATATAGACCATGTTTATTCAAATAAAATGGGTTTTATTCAAATAAACTCGTGGAAACCAGATAGTCTTGACTTTCTTCCAAGTATTATTCGAATAAGCTTTTGCATTATTTGAATAAAAACATTTAAACTTGGCTTACTGCTAAGCATTATTTGAATAACCATTTGGTTATTCGAATAAAACCAGCGAAGAACAGATTTAAAACGCTTCTGCCAAATGTTGTTCGAATAAGGGTTTCCCTTATTCGAATAAAACAATTAGAAAAATAGATACCAGGGTTATTGTGTTTGTTATTCAAATAAAAATTCCTTTATTCGAATAAGATACATTTACGAGCAAATTTTAGTGGCTACTAAAGGAAGTTATTCAAATAGAATGTCCCTCTATTCGAATAAACACATCAGAAACACAACAATAAGCATATGTAGCAAGTTAAAACCAATAAGCAAACAAAGATAAAAATAATCAAAGATTAAGAGAGACATTTCAGCATATATATTATGTAAGAACATAAATATATGATCACAAACTTCTAATTCTTACATAGCCATTTTAAGTCAACCAAAGATCATGTTAAAAAGGGATAAAACAAGATAAAAACCATCTAAAACACTCATTTGAAGTGATGATTAAACAAAAACTCAAGCTCAAGGATATTATCATTAAATATGTCATTTCAAGTAAGGAGCATACTTATCTAGCATATTCAAGACATGTAACGATATTTTCAAATTATAAGACTAGAAAAACATAAAATAAGTTTCCACTTGTTCTGAACTAGATTCAGAGGGTACCTGAGATAGGCACGTTATGATGAATTCTCCTTCGTGCACCAGCTGAGCTTATAGCACAGGGGGTTGGGTACCTGCAAAGGGACTCCAACGCTCAAGTCAGACAGTGCACAATAAGGTTTTAGGGATTAGGTTTAGAGTTACCTTACTAAGATGACTTAGCCTTGTATTTATAGAGCGTATACAGAATCCTAATGGGATTCTTATCGAATACTGAATGCAGGTAATTTAGGATTAGTATCCTGATGAGGATTGCCTTCCCGTTATTATCAGATATATCCCTGTAAATCTGGGATTAAGATGTGAAAAGTATCTGACCATTAAGGATATCTATAAATCCTATAATATCGCAAGTTGATGATTGGCAGTTACAGATATTTAGGGATTCATCCTCTGCGCGAATCTATTAATCACGATGTCGTATACTGATACTGCTCAAAGGCCGTAATCCGTGATCCGGAATATGTCGTGAGTCTTCCTCTACGCCAGCTAAGAGAGTCCGGTAGTGCGCATGCCAGGTTGATCCCATGGAGCGGGATCTAGGATCATGGTCCAGAACAGTTGCCCCCAGCTTGGCTCTTGGATGAGACAGACCAGAGTCAAGTTTAGAACGAATCAACCATTGTGTGGTAATTCGACGGGTAGGTGTTAGACCTCGGGTTATTACCGACGTCCTTATCCTATTCAATTACGAGCAAAAACCCCTGCCCCCAAGCATGTACTAAGGATTCCTGGAGACATATTTGACATAGATCCCAAACGTGATCTCTGACGTAACAGTCTGCGATTCTCTGGGAAACTGATGCCTGGACTTTATTGGGAAGTAGTGATTCTTTAAAGAAAACGTCAGTTTCATACAGATTTTTTCAACTGCTCCATATCTTCGTAACCAACCAGAGATCAAAAGCATTTATCTTGGCTTACTTCATGGGATCAGGTCACCTTTTACGGGACCAATCAGAATCTCTCATGCATACTATAAGTACTGAATACTTCTTTGTGAGTTTGCATTCCATCCTTTTTCATTGTCGAACACAGGTGACTTCTCCCAGGGGAATAAGTGTAGTTTTTTCTTCATTTCCTCCTTGTGTGAAGAAAGCTTCATCATCTGTAGAGATTATACTTTCATTTTTTCCAAAGTTCTTGAAGAGATTTTATCTTCTCCGAGCGTTTTTCCTTTTTGACAGGGGCCTTTCTATCTTGGCGTAAAATCGGGTTGCATTACATTTAGGGAGGCGGAAGCCTTTCTATCCTGGCGTACATGGGGGTGTCTGATCCAACGTGTTGTTAGGATGGAATAATGCTTCTGTCCTTCGTTGCATGGGGACCCAACGGAGCACACTGTTCCTCTCTCCTTCTTCTTGGCGGGCTGCTTGAAAGCACTTGGCCGGTCTTTTTCGTAGTAACGGCTGGAAATGCAAGGATGCCTGGTCAAAGGAGTGAGAACCCCCTTGGAGCAACCTGGGATGGTCTGCTTTCTTTGACTTGCTTTCAAGGAAGCAGCGCGTATCCACTTCTGCCATTATCCGTCGAGAAGGTGGGAGAAGAACGGGCGAACGGAGGATTTCTACTCCGGAGTGGCTTCACTCTGTTCCGAGGTGTAAAGGCCGCTGTAGCTACTCCGTGACTTGAGGCAACTTGGAATGGTTGACACCGGCGGAGGATTCTTCAGCTAGAGAGGTCGTACCCCTTCCAACTAGTGAAAGAAGATCTCGATCTTTAGTTACATTGCGGAGAAGCAGTGCAAGGAACTTTGGCATCTTATCTGGGATTATGATCCTGGTTTGCCAATGTTCTTCAAAGCCAATCCACTTTTCAAGAGACTAGGGTTTGGAGATGTGGATGGGGTATGATCTAGGCAGCCGGAGATGTTTGCCCTCGTTCCCGGGATATCGTTATACATTCCATGTCTCAATATTTTCTTTTTCCTCTTTTTCAGTTGTATGACGATGTATGGAATGAAGATGATTCAATAGACTTTACCTTCTCTGTATTTGTCTTGTACTTTCATTATATATATGTTTTTCCACCGAGGTAATTCTACCGGGATGAGTCCAACGCTTATCCCGGTATAACCAAGTAAAGACACTGCCGGGATAGGTCCAATGCCAACCCGGCATAATAACCATAAACATACCTCGGAGATAACACGTTGTCCGTGATGTCAATAATTAATTGGTCCTGGAATCCGTGGTACAAACTCGAGTTCTCATCCAACATTCGTACGACGCTTTGGATTACTGCGTAACTGTCCTTTCAACTGCTATTACAGCTGGGTAGGCCATGTGTTGTGATTTCATCCGAAGGACGTGCCTAGAGCTCCGCGAGCCATGATGAGCACCTTTTGAACTTGCATCGGAGGGGACAGAAATGTCCCTTAACCGTTCAACCCTTTATAAATAAAAGGTTTGTCTTCCTTACTCTATCATTTTTGGCCTCCTTCACTGAAAACACCGTGCGTTGAAAGCTTTGGCTTCTTTTCAGGTGCTTTCCACTCGCGGCTTCTTCATTGTTCTGGCACAACTTCTCCACTTTCAAGCATTCTGCCTTTACACAGTAAGTTACTTTCTTTCAGTCTTTTTGTTATTTGCACTTTCAGTATGTCAATGGTTTTTCTGAAAGTAGAGTAGCTTCGCATTTCTGGTTTTGCTTACCTTCAAATAGGGCTTAGTGATTTAGGTAGATATGGTCGCCTCCCTGAAATACCAACTTCACCGCACCATACGCGGTGGAGGAGTTCCCCCGAATGCTTGGTTTCTGGTGGGACAGGAGGTCGATAGGGGAGGTTAGGATTACCTTGCTCTCCCTGTGTCTGAATTTGTGAAACTATTGTTCGAGAAGTTTTATCGGTTGATGAGCCTCAAGTGCTCGGCGAACACTTTTTTTTTTATTTTTATACAAGAATAAACACCAGGGGTCGGTGAGGCAAATGAGTTAGCTTGTCATTCGATCTCGGCTTGGTCGTAAGTCCTTTGATGTTTTCGAAGAAAGCTTTAAAGGGTTTAAGACTGCATTTTTCAAGGTAAAAGCCAAAGAGGGATGTCAGCCTTTCTTCCTTAAGCCAGACGGGGAACCAGAATTTCCTCTTTACTGGACGCAGAGGTGCTGGGACGTGCCCATCGACTTGATTGAGAAAGAGGAGGAAGATCTCGACCCCGAGGAACTTACGACCACGAGATTCATAACCCGATATGCTGAGAAGCATGGGAACATCAACATTAGAGATGTTCTTTGTATCCCTGGTGATGATCTTCTTTACACTTTATTAGGTAGGAATTAGGGCGTTTATACCTCTAGTATCCCTAGGTGTTTGCTTTGTCTTCATATATCAGTGTTTCATGATGATGTACTGACTGTATCTGTTTCTGCTTCTTTTTAGTTAGCAACATGACTTCTGGGTCTTCTATGGTTACCCTGCGATCTTCAAAAAACCAGAGGAAGGGGAAGAAGACCGCGGCTTCTTCCTCCACAGCCATTCCGGACTCATCCGACCGGGGTGTTGTCATTGGAGAGCAAGATCAGCCGGGATCCCCTACCCATAATCTTAAAGGGAAGAAAAGGCAGGTTATTGAAGAGCCTCCTGAGCACGACGGAAGGTTATCGGAGGGCAGTGAAAGAAAAGGGGCGGACTTCCTGCCAATCATCACGGGGCACTCTGATCCCGGCCCTTTCATAGATGGGCAATTTTTGAGTGGTGAGGTGAGGCAGCATATTACCGAGCAAGGTCTGGCCCAAACCTTAGCCGCACTTTAGAGGCAAGCCCTCTGGGCTGCGGCCGAGATCTGTGTCATCGAGGTCACTATCGAGAACGCTGATCGCCAGGCGTCGGAAGAGCTGAGGGCCTTGAAGAAAGAAAAGGAGGAGATCAACCAGAAGTTGATCGCGTCCTTAAAAGCCAATGAGGATAATAGGACGAGAGCCGTCAAGCTGGAAAAGAAGGTCATTAGGTTGGAGAAGGCATTGGCGGACTCTGAGGCTGCCAGGAAGACCGAGAAGCTTGAAGCTGACCGAAGCATTGGCGCTCTGAGGGCCGAGGTAACGGAGCTTGAAAAGGAGGTGGAGGAGCTGGACGGAGTAGTTGGAAATGTCGGAGAAGAGCAGTTCCAAAATGCTGTGAAGCAAATCCAGCACTTCAACCCCGGGTCGACCTTATCTTGGAGGGTGTTACCCCGGATAAAATGTTTCATAATGGCCAGCTTGTAGCTATCGAAGAATTAGCCGCGAAAAATCTTGGTGGCAACCCGGAGGTTGTCCAGATCCCGGAAGTGGAAGAGGCCGACACTTAAGCTTTTCTTGCTTTTTTATTTCCTGGTTTCTGCCCCCTGCGTGGGGTTTTGCTATTTGTATGGACAATTGCCTCGTGTTTGGGGCTTTATAACTAATTACTTTGTTTAACTATTCGTTCTTGTCTTTCATGGTCCGACTGGGGTCCAACGCCCATTTTCATAGTCATTCTAGTGGACTTAGAAAACTTGTTGTTATAAGAAACCATGTTCCGGGATCCTTCACTCATACCATTGAGTGGGTGGCATTCCACTGGACTTAGGTAGGAATAAGGCCTTGGTCTGTGATCTAACGCTTATAATCAAACGTCAAGAAATTTTAGACTTAGGCAAAGTAAAACCTTAATCCATATTCCAGTACCTGCTATGGGAAACGTTTGGAATTGCAGACATAGGTAAGAGTAGCGCCTGGCCTAGGGCATTTTACGCGAAGGCCCTTTCACCTAAGGCATCAGTATTATTTTTAACCTTGCCCGGGGTAGGTACCCTAATAATCATACAGATTTTAGGACCCCTTCTTGGCTTAGGCATAGGGAAGGAGTGTGTACATATAATCTGTACTATCTCCTATCGACCTGACGCGTTGGATCAACCTGGTTTCCTGAATAAAAATTTTATTAATCAACTTGGGAGGACAAGAGTCCGTACATAGCGTACTTATTTAGAACAAGAACGGATCAAAGATAATTCTACCAAAGGGCTAAGCCGCTATGGGCGTTTAGCTATAGTATTTTCTTAGTTTATCCGCATTTCAGTAGTTCTTGACTGGGGTCCCAGATAATGTTTCCAGGGTGTAGACTCCCTTACCCGTACTAGTGATGACACGATAGGGGCCTTCCCAATTAGGGGCTAGTTTCCCTTGGGAGGCATTTTTCCCTCCTATGTTGGCTCTCCTGAGCACTAGATCGCCGGGTTAGAATTTTCTTGGGACCACTTTCTTGTTGTACCTAGCCGCTGTCTTCTGCTTGAGGGCGGCATCCCGTATATGAGCCACGTTTCTTCTTTCTTCCAGCAAGTCCAGGTCCTCTCTAATTAGACCAGGGTTGCTGTCAGATGAGAACTGTTGGTAGCGCTAGCTGGGCTCCCCTATCTCCACCGGGATCATGGCCTCGCAACCGTAGGTCAACTTGAAAGGGGTCTCTCCCATCATGGAATGGGGAGTGGTCTGGTAAGCCCAGAGAACATGGTCAAGTTGCTCAACCCAGTTCCCTTTGGCTTCGTCCAGCCTCTTTTTTAAGCCTCGCACGATGATTCTGTTGGTAGCCTCAGCTTGTCCATTTGTCCTGGGGTTCTCGACGGAGCTGCAGTGGTGCTTTATTTTCAATCCGGTTAGCAGCTCTTCAAAGGCTTTATCTTTGAACTGAGTACCGTTATCTGTGACTACAGATTCTGGTATGCCGAACCTGGTGATAATATGACACCAAGTAAACTTCTGAATTCGCGCCGAAGTGATGGTGATCAGGGGTTCGGCCTCGATCAACTTAGTAAAGTAGTCTACTGCTACCACCAAGTATTTAAACTGCCCTGGAGCTTGAGGGAACGGCCCCAAAATATCTATACCCCACCTGTAAAAGGGCCAGGGAACCGACGTCGTGAACAATTCTTCAGAAGGGGCTTGAAAATGATCTGCATGACGCTGGCACTTGTCGCAAATTTGAACATGTGCATGAGAGTCAGCTTCCATTATTGGCCAATAGAATCTTGCCCTTAATACTTTTTGGGCTAGGGCTTTGGCTCCCAAGTGGTGACCGCAGCTTCCTTCATGAACTTTAGCTAGGGTGTATTCTACTTTTTTAGGGGTTAAGCACTTTAGAAGAGGGGAGGAGAAATCACGCCAGTATAGACGGCCGTTGTAAATAGTGTATCTGACCGACGTCTTTACCAATCTGGAGGCCTCCTTCGGGTCCGACGGTAACTTCCCATGCTGCAGATAGCCCAGTATAGGAGTGATCCAAGATGGCTGATGGTCCTCCACTTGGGATATGCTGTGATCCGTGATGGAGGGTTGGGAGAGGGTTTCTTGGATTACAGACCGGTTGTTGCCGGGGCTCTTCGTGCTGGCCAGTTTAGACAAAAGGTCTGCTCTGGAGTTCTGTTCCCTTGGGATGTGCTCTATCTTGACTTCTTCAAAACCTTTCAAAAGTTCCTGGACCTTGCTCAAGTATTTCTGTAGGAGGGGTTCTTTAGCTTGATAGTCACCTCGGATTTGGGAGCTTACTAGCTGGGAATCACTGCAAAGTGTGATCCGCGTTGCTTCCAGATCCTTTGCCATTAGCAACCCAGCGATGCAGGCCTCATACTCGGCCTGATTGTTTGAAGTCGGGAACTCAAACTTTAGGGAGTGCTCCAATGTCAAACCCTCTGAATTTTCGACAATCACTCTGGCCCCGCTTCTTTTGGGGTTCGACGATCCATCGACAAAAATGGTCCAAAAAGCTTTCTTAGGGTCGCCGTTGTCCGTTGTGAGTTTTGCCAGGAAGTCGGACAGAGCTTGGGCTTTAATTTCCAGTCGTGATTCATACGTGATTCCAAACTCTAAGAGTTCAATCGACCATGCAATCATTCGCCCGGTCAAATCTGGTTTGTGTAGTACCTGTCGGATAGGTTGGTCGATTCTTACCACCAATGGGTGGCATTGGAAGTATTGTCGGAGTCTTCTTGCGGTGATAATGAGCGCGAAGGCAATTTTCTCGACCTTCTGGTATCGAAGCTCAGGGCCCTGGAGGACCTTACTCACGAAGTAGACAGGCTTCTGTCCTTCGTCAGTTTCTCTGATCAAGACTGAGCTTATGGCCTCGTCGTGGACGGATAGGTACAAGTAGAGTGTTTCCCCGGTGTCCGGCCTTGTCAGGATAGGAGGGGAAGATAAGAGGTTTTTTAATGATACGAAGGCGTCCTCGCATTCTTGAGTCCATTCAAAACTTCTTCCTTTCTTGAGCAATTTGAACAGGGGGAGAAACTTATGAGCGGCTTTAGCCAGGAATCTTGTGAGGGCCGCTATGCGCCCCGTAAGCTGTTGTACTTCTTTGACGTTCCGGGGACTTCTCATGTTGAGGATGGCCTAACATTTATCCGGATTGGCTTCGATTCCTCTCTGAGTTAGCATGAAACCCAAAAATTTACCGGCCTGGACCCCGAAAGCGCACTTCTCTGGGTTTAACCTCATGTTGTACTTTCGGAGTTGCGCAAATACTTCCTCGAGGTCTGCCGTGTGGGATCCGCCGTGTGGGGTCTTTACTATCATGTCGTCTATATAGACTTCTAGCATCTTTCCCACTTGGTTTTCAAAAACCTTGTTCATCATCCTTTGGTAGGTGGCTCTTGCATTCTTTAGGCCAAAAGGCATGACCTTGTAGCAGTAGCTCGCCCTGTCGGTAATGAAAGTGATTTTATCCTCATCCCCAGCGTACATTGGAATCTGGTTGTACCCGGAATATGCGTCCATGAATGAGAGCCATCTGAACCCCGAGGAGCCATCTGAACCCCGAGGAGCCATCCACTAATTTATCCACATTGGGGAGTGGATATGGGTCCTTAGGACAGGCTTTATTCAGGTCAGTATAATCTACGCATATCCTACATTTTTCGTTGGACTTTTTTACTAAAACTACGTTGGAGAGCCATGTGGTATATGAGATTTCTCTGATGAAGTTGCCATTTAGTAGCTCTTTAACTTGGTCCTCGATGACTTGCTACCTCTCGGGTTTGACCTTCCTCTTCTTTTGTGCAACCGGCTTGGTACCTTCTTTAATTGACAATCGGTGGCAAATGAAACTAGGGTCGAGTCCGGGCATGTCGGAGGAAGTCCAAGCGAAAAGATCTTTGTTTTTCAATAAGAGTTCTGAGAGTTACTATTTTTCTTTTTCACCCTGACGAGCTCCGATCTTGGTGATCTGTTCAGGGTTGGTCCCGAGTTGAAGGGACTCCAGTTCGCCTTCGGGCTGGGGTCGGGTATCCCGGATCTCTTCTCTAACGTCCAGTTCCGTCATTAAAATGTTAACCTGGTCGATAGCCGAGGTGGATGCTACGGGGCTTGACCTCCGAGGCACTTTACAGATCTTCAAACTCTCATTATAGCACTTCCTGCTGCAATTTGGTCGCCTTTTACAGTGACGACGTCATTGTTCTTGTTGAGGAACTTCATCATGAGGTGGGTGGTGGATACCACCACTCCGAGGGCGTTGAGAGAAGGACGGCCCAGGATGATGTTATAAGCCGAGGGGCAATCCACAACCAGGAACTTTACCTTGACAGTTCTGAATAGTGTAGATGATCCGAGAGTCAAGTGGGTTTTGTAGTATCCGACTGGGGTGATCTTCTCACCGGTGAAACCCGTCAGTTCTCCAACGTGGGGAGTCAAGTCGGATTGCAAGAGCTCCAACTTCTGATAGAGATATAGGAACATGATGTCGGCTGAACTCCCTTGATCGATGAAAATTCGTCGAACTTCAGCATTGGAAATTACCCCGGTATGACAAGTGAGTCATCGTGATCTGGGATTATTCCGCCGTAGTCTTCATCTGAGAAGGTAATGAGAGGCGTTTTTCTATTCTCTGCTTGTGTTCTTAGCTCTGAGTGGACCATGCTAAAAACTGCCATTCTAAGGGCTTTCTTTCGAGCTCCATTGGAGGATCCCCCTCTGGCAAAGCCACCGGCGATGGTATAGATCGTCCTGTTGGGCTCGGCGCGATGGTCATCGTTATCGACAGGGGGAGTGTTCCTGGCTCGACCCTGTCGATCGCTGTTATCTCATCGATGCGTAGTCCGGGATCTTCTCCTTGGGCTTTTTGTCCTTCTTCTGCGCGTAGGGGACGGGCTTCGACGTCTGCTGTCTCTGTGCCTATTATCCCCTTCGTTGTTTTGTACTCGGAGGATATACTGCTGCAGGCATCCGGCCTTGATTAGAAATTTAATAGCATCGTGCAACTGATAGCAATCCTCTGTATCGTGGCCATAGGCTTTATACCATGTGCAATGCTTGGAATGATCCTTCTGCTTGTGCTTCTTGATAGGAGGTGGCCTCCGGATGTTCTGAAACTCTGTGTTCATTACTTCCCTCAAGATTGTTTCCCGGGAAGTGTTCAAATGAGTGTAGTCAGCGTAGTTTCTCTACGGTGGGCTACCCTTTAGGGGTCGTGACCTTGAGGAATTCTGGTTGGGCTTTTGGTGAGAAGGCTCGCCTTTGTCCCACCTCCTATGGTCTTATGTTGCTTCCTCCAAGTAGACGTACTTCTCAGATAGTTTCTGGAAGTCGGTAAGATTGTCCGGTTTCTTTTTTGCCAGGGACTTGAAGAATTCGGAGCTTATCCGGAGACCGCTTCTGGCATAATGCAATGCTATTCTGTCTTCAAAACTTTTCACGTTAGTGCAGGCAGCCATAAAACGTCTAACGTAGTCCCGGAGGCTCTCGTCCTTTCCCTGGCGGATCTTAGCCAAGGATTCGATGGATTTAGGCTATTCCTTGCTTGTGGTGTACTGCAGCAGAAAACGCTGCTTGAGGTTGGACCAATCCACGATGGTCCCCCGTGGTTGGCTGGTGAACCATTTGAAAGCCCCCTTTTTGAGGGAGAGAGGGAAGGCTCGGCACAACAACTCCATGGATCCACCATAGAAACATAGGGACTGCTCGTAAGCATTTGTGTTCCTGGGGGTCCGTGGTTCCATCGTAAATTTCAAGGTTTGGGGGAAACTTGAAATTTCTCGGAACCCGGAACTCCATGAGCTGGTCGGAGAAAGGTTGCTCCATAGTTCCTCGATTCCGGTTATCGTCTCCTGTATGGGGAATTTCCTCATTGTCATGGGCCCTCCTTCTATTATTTTCCACGTCGGTCCGTCTGTCACGGCAGTGTGGCTTTGGTTGGTTTCCATGCACGGTGCGCTGCATGTCTTCCAACCTCCTGAATTGGTCGTTGAGCAAATCCATATGTTGTTGCAACATATCTTGAAATTGGCGTTGAGAGCCCCGAGATTGATGTGTGCGTGCTGAATGGGAAGCACGATCATTGAACTCGTTGTTCGGGCTTCCCAAGCGTTGGTGTACTGGAATCCTGCGTTCTTGAAGGCTCTGGTCACCTCTCTGAGCTGGGAATTCAAGTCGTTCCCTGACAGAAATCCTTCGTGATGGGTTGGGAGACTCCTCAGAAAAGGAGGTAGAGTGCCCATCACGTTGGCTTCCTGATCTGGGTGCCTGATTTCTCACAGCGGAGGTTTGAGCCATAAGTGGAGGCAGTGGTGGTGGTGGACGTTGCATGTCAAGGTCCTGTCTCTGATTGACAAAGGTTTGTGCAGCGTCTCTTCTTGAGTTTTGCCTCGTATTCACCATGGTCGGGTGGGATTAGAATTTTATGGTCCCACAGACGGCACCAATGTTCTGAACTAGATTCAGAGGGTACCTGAGATAGGCACGTTACGATGAATTCTCCTTCGTGCAGCAGCTGAGCTCGTAGCACAGGGGGGTTGGGTACCTGCAAAGGGACTCCAACGCTCAAGTCAGGCAGTGCACAATAAGGTTTTAGGGATTGGGTTTAGAGTTACCTTACTAAGATGACTTAGCCTTGTATTTATAGAGCGTATACAGAATCCTAATGGGATTCTTATCGAATACTGAATGCAGGTAATTTAGGATTAGTATCCTGATGAGGATTGCCTTCCCGTTATTATCAGATATATCCCTGTAAATCTGGGATTAAGATGTGGAAAGTATCTGACCATTAAGGATATCTATAAATCCTATAATATCGCAAGTTGATGATTGGCAGTTACGGATATTTAGGGATTCATCCTATGCGCTAATCTATTAATCACGATGTCGTATACTGATACTGCTTAAAGGCCGTAATTCATGGTCCGGAATACGTCGTGAGTCTTCCTCTATGCCAGCTAAGAGAGTCCGGTAGTGCGCATGCCGGGTTGATCCCATGGAGCAGGATCCAAGATCACAGTCCAGAACACCACTTATCCAAAAATTGGAAGTCCAAGCTTCTTGGAAATAAGGAAAAGATCTTGAAATTATTTCTGGTCTTTGTACTTGGAGCAGTCACTTTCAAGATGCCAAAGTCAGCTCTTGGCCTTCAAGCATACTTACAACACACTTCAATTTTTGACTTTTGGTACCTAAATTTTCTTGGGTCCTTGTGTGTTAGTTTTTGAATATTAATCTATTATGTTCTCATAAAGATCAATTTTTTCATAGTATGTAAACTGAGCACAACAAGTTAAATAACTAATTGTCATTAAGCACATAGTTGATAGCATGCTTATTTTCATGATATATAGACAATTTTAAAGCATAGCAAACATACCTAGGCATTGTAGAACCTTATGTACCAAGATATATAAGAAATTAATGAACTATGATACAATAAAAATGAGCATAATCATGTATTAAACATAATATTCAAATTTTATCAAGTACACATGATTCTATCAATCACTTAAGGTCCGTAAGGAATATACCTTAAATTAATTGACTTTACAAGTGAATGCATATAAGAGGTAAAAACTTTTGATACATTGGCCTTGGTAATCAAGAAAACTCTTTTCCTTATTCATTGCTTCTTTTTTAATGTTTTGAACTTTGCAAGTTTCACATTATGCATGTGAGAAGTTTCAGTTGAAGGATCTTTTCGTTTATGACAAAGATGTCTACCATTGGGTTTTGGAAGCATTTTCCTTGATGACTCCTCTTTCTTTTGACCAATTAGTCAATCTTTTTGAGAAATTTTTTATATAGTTGAAATACTAGAAGGACATTTTGGTACCCACTTCATCTTGGGTCCTTGAATGTTAGTACTAGGGCCTTCTTTAGGAACTCATACTATACTATTTCTCATATAAGGATTTCTTCTATAAATGCATAAATGAGAAGTATGTCTTAGATGACTACAAAAATTGTAAACAATTGAATTTAATGATGACTTGGTCATTTGAAGATCATTTTTGGGAAACTTAAGCCTTTATTATTTTTATATTCTAAACTATTTTTGTCATAAGTCTTACTTGAATTTTCATGTGAAATAATATTAATTTTATTCTCATTAACAAGCATAGAATGCAAGCAATTAGAATAATTAGCTTTGGCAAATTTGAAAGATAAGTTCCCAACTTGATTTTCTAAAACAAAGCACTTTTCACAAGAAGTTAAGGTTTCACATTTTAAAAACATTTCCTCATCAAGAAAAGCATATTAATTTTTCAAAGTTTCAATTTCTTTTTCAATGGAGGAAATATTTTCTAAACAAGATAAGTTTTTCTTTTCTAAAAATAATAAGTCATCATATAATTCATCATATGCACATTGTAGATCATCATAGGAAGAACCATAATTAAGATAAGTATCAGTTACCTCAAAGTTCTTTGGAGTTAAGTGGGAGGTTGACTCAATTTCTTGCATCAATGACTCTTCATGGGAATCATCATCCTCATTCTTTCCCATCAAAGTTTCAAGAGTATATACCATTTGATTTTGCTTTGCCATCTCTTCAAATTGAACATCATTTTGAGGATATTTTTCATAATAAGATTCCTTCAATGACTTTTGTTCTTCTTGCTTTCTATGTACAACTTTATGCAAAAAATCATTGTTAGTAAGATAGATAGTATTAAGAGCATCTCATATATCTTTAACACTAGAGCAACTCTTAATTTTAGCATAAGCTTCATATTTCAAATCACTTCTCAAAATTTGCATAGCTCTAATGTTCAAAGAAAAGCATTTCTTGTCATAGACATTCCAAGTTTGTTTTGGTTTGCAAGTAAATCCATTAAGTACAACATCCCATAAATCTAGATCAATAGATTGTATATAAAATTCTATTCTAGCTTTCTAATAAACAAAATGCACACCATCAAAGAATAATGATTTATTAATTTCAAAACTTTCCATATTGAAAAGCTTTCAATGGTTGCCAACAAATAAGGATTTTTAACTCTAAGTGGTTAAGCTTTCAATAGAGCATGAAACTCTTATACCACTTGTTAACCATGGCAACCATCACCCAAGAAGGGGGAGGGTGAATTAGGTGATTACAAATTTTTAAAGTAACATTAAGAAATTATGCATTTTGATAATTTCAATCAACACATGCAGTGAAATAAATCTAACAAAAGTATAACTATCATAGATTACTCAAACACAACTTGGGTTATAGGATAAATCAAGCAAATAACCTAAATGTCAAATTCAACTCAAGCATATATAATTAAAGTATAAATATAAAAGAGATCGAAACTCTTTGAAAACTTTTATTAAACACTTGAAAAATAATTTTCTTTAAAGCTATTTGTTGATTAAAATGAACGAGTAGAGAAGAAAAAAGATGCACTTGTAAATGAACAATCCACACAGAAAGTATTTGAGCAAATATATGAAATTAAAACACAAATATAAAGGAGTTTGAGTTTAGAGAAGCAAACACAATGATTTATCTTGGTTCAGCCACCAACTACTTGTGGCATGCGTCCAGTCCTCAAGTAAATCACTTGAGATTTTCTACTATTACTTTAAGTTTGAACAAGTGCTTGAAACCTTTACACAATAGAGCACTTACCACACCTTAGGATACCTCACCCTTTGTGCTTGAGCCTCAACTTCAAGGGATACCTCACCCTTATAAATTATTTGAGGGATATCTTACTCTCTTTACAATGAATTAAAAATGTAGTAGAAAACTAAACTCTCAAAAGAGTAGATAATGCAACTCGAAGCTCTATGAAGTTCTTTTAGGATATCTCAAATTTTGGCGAAAAGAGCACAATAAATAATGAAAAATATGAAACATGAATCAAAGCATGAAAGAATTATTTCAGATAGTTGGGTGTGTATAAAAGATGACCCAAAATCATATATTTATAGTGTTCTTGAGAAAATAGCCATTGGATATCATTTAATATCACATTAAATGCTTAGAAAAATAGTTGTCATGTGTTTCTGGGTGTGTTTATTCTTATAAACAAAGTCTTATTCAAATAAATTCACTTATAACATACCAATAAGTGTTTTATGGAACTTGTTATTTGAATATATCTTTAAAAACACGTTGTGGAACATTTTCTGAAGTGTTTTATTCGAATAAATATGTGCTTATTCGAATAAACCACTCTAATTTTGAAAGCTAACTTTAAATGGTCATAACTTCTTCATTTCTCATCCGTTTAAAGCAAATGACCACTCATTGGAAAGATATTTGAGTCTGTTTTCAAATGAAATAAGTTTTAGGACAAAACTCAACGTATTTTGAAAGTTATGATCAAAAGAGTAACCAAAGGTTAATTTATCAAAACTCAAACTTGACTATTTTTTATAGATTTGAACTACCACCATAACAAGCTTTTCAAAACTTTTTTGTTGAGTATTTTAGCATGTGAAAATCATTTGTAAAGATTTAAAAATATATTTGAGATATCCAGAATGCTTCTTACATAAAGACCTTAAGTCTTATAAGTTATACCATTTAATCTTCCTTTGGACTTAGTCTTTGGTTTAATCTTGTCATCATCTTCATGTTTGTTATCATCAAAATACGTATTCATTGTCCAACAACCAATTACACAAAAGTTGCCATTAGTGATGATGTCTTCGTACTTGTAAATTTATTTATGTTTTTTTCAAGTAACTTAAAAATCGCCATGGCTGATGACGATTTTTAGACATTGTATTTTTTTTTAAAAAAATTTGCATTTTGTTCACAAAAGCTGCCATTCATGAAGGTGACTTTTATGCATGTAATAAAAAAACAAAATACTCATAGAAATCGTCATCGTTCATGATGGCTTTGTAAAAGATAAAATTAAAAGGGGAAGAATCTACCGTATAACACGCTTTTGGCTATGTGGTTATGTGTTGCATGACTTGATTGACTACTTACTATTGCATCACATGCATTTGAACAGGGTTTAGAGATTCTTTGAATTATTATGCACATGATCTATGCATTATTGGTGTATTAAGCTTTACATGTTTTGCATGTTAGATATTCTTTAATTATTATGCGCATGATCTATGCATTATTGGTGTATTGAGTGAATGTAGATATATGTTGGCCTGTGACTATAAAGCTTGGAAATACATGGGCTATAGATGAATTAAAAATGGTTTTATAGCCACAAGCCAACATATATCCAAATTCACTAAATACACCAATAATGCATAGATCATACGCATAATAATTTAATAATATCTGATATGCAAAACATGTAAAGCTCAATACACCAATAATGCATAGATCATGAGCATAATAATTAAAGAATCTCTGACATGCAAAACATGCAAAGCTCAATACACCAATAATGCATAGGTCATGTGCAGGGGCGGAAACAAGGGGGCACGTGTATGAGCCACGGCCCCCTAGCTTTGAATAATTGAGTTTTTTTCTTATATATACATGATATATTTTTTGTTAGTCTCTCTAATAAAAAAGTAAATATTTATCTTTTGAATGATAGATTATTTCAGTTTATTTTAACTCTTTTTGTATCAATAATAACTATTAAGTGTGTCTTTTTAATTATGAAAATTATTAAAATAAAGTTACGAAATAAGATAGAAGATAATTTTTTCACATATTACATTATTATTTACATTAAAAAGAAATTATTAAAAAATTCACCACAAATATAATAATAGATGACTTTTATTTTATGAAACAACTTTGAACACAACTTAAAAATTAAATATATATTTAAAATTATCTTATATTTAATTGTGTTTATTATAAATGTTCTAATTTAAAACATGTTGATTATGAATTGAATTGAATTTATTTTTATGTTTACATTATATGATAGTTAATTTTTTTAAATTTAAATATTTAAAAACATATATGTAATTTTTAGTCTCGGCCTCCCTAGGGTTAAAATCCTGCCTCCGCCCCTGGTCATGTGCATAATAATTCAAAGAATCTCTGAATGAAGCTTGTGCAAATGCATGCGATGTAATAGTAAGTAGTCAATCAAGTCATGCAACACATAGCCACATAGCTAGAAGCATGTTATACGGTATCTTCTTCCTCTTATCATTTTATCTTTTACAAAACTGCCATGAATGATGACAGTTTTTTTTGAGTATTTTGTTTTTTCAATTTATTTATTACATGCATAAAAGTTGCCCTCATGGATAGCGACTTTTGTGAACAAAATGTAATTTTTTTTAAATACAATGTCTAAAAATTACTATCACCTATGGCGACTTTTGAACTACTTACTATAAAAAAATAATTACAAAAAACATAATTGTACAAAAGTTGCCCTCATGGATGGAGACTTTTGTGAACAAAATGCAATCTTTAAAAAATATATATATAATGTTTGAAAATCGCCATTAGCCACGGTGAGTTCTAAGTTACTTAACAAAAAACATAAATAAACGTACAAGTAAGAAATCATCATCACCCATGACGGCTTTTAAACATGTCCTAAAACCAGCTTATTTTAGTACATAATCTAAAAGATAGGGTAGAACGATAAATAAAAAAATCTATATTCTGATAAAAACTCCCATAATTGTCATGTAGCATCTCATGTTATAATTTAAAAAGAAAGTATAAAATGTAACACCCGTGAAAGTATGATAGACTTGTATATAGTTACGGAGATAGCCTAACACTAGTTTGTTATGCCTGTGAAGTTTTGTGACCATCTGAGTACGTTTAGTCACTTTGCTGTAACTTTATGTGTGGAATATAACTATTTTTAGCCTCAATTTTGACTTAAACTGCTTAGTTTGTGGAAATAAGTGTGAAGAACTTGTTTCTAAGTCACAAATATGTGGAAGTAGATGTGGTTAAAATTTGAGTTTTATCAGAATTAATTTGACATTTTTAAGCATACTGGTTGTGTGTTTTAGTGCTAAATTGACTCCCAAAAGATATGAAAAAATGTGAAAATAATGTAATAAGATTTTTAATAAATTTTAAGATTTATTTTAATCTTGTTGGAAGTTGAGAAATTTGATTCAGTGATAACTAAGCGTTCTTATTTGTTCGGGTGAATTTTGGTCACATAAGTGACCAAAATAAGAGGGCACGACCCTTCGTTCTGTTGCTGGCCTATTTAAGGCCAAAATGAGAAGTATATTTCATTCTCACAACTTTCTCTCACGGCTGCCATAGGAAAAGCAAAGGAGAAGGGAAATCAAAATGCTAAGGGAGAAGGATCAACAACCAAGCAAGATGGAGAACTTAGCTTTGTGGAGGAACGGTTAACCGACTTCATTTCTAGGAATTGAGGTAGGGGGAAACCTTGGTTTCACACTTTCTTTCCATATTCTTCATTAGGCTATTTAGGTTGCTTGATGTGAATGATGGACTTTTAGTGTGTTTTTGGTATTTTGTCTTGAATCTTGTTGGAGATATGGTTAAAGTTTGAGTTTTATTAGAATTAGTTTGACATTTTTAAGCATACTAGTTGTGTGTTTTAGTACCAAATTGACTCCCATAAGATATGAAAAAATGTGAAAATAGTGTAATAAGATTTTTAATAAATTTTAAGATTTATTTTAATCTTGTTGAAAGTTGAGAAACTTGGTTTGGTGATAACTAAGCGTTCTTATTTGTTCGGGTGAATTTTGGTCACATAAGTGACCAAAATAAGAGGACACGACCTTTTGTTCTGTTGCTGGCCTATTTAAGGCCAAAATGAGAAGTAGTTCTCATTCTCACAACTTTCTCTCACGGCTGCCACAGGAAAAGCAAAGGAGAAGGGAAATCAAAGTGCTAAAGGAGAAGGATCAACAACCAAGCAAGGGGGAGAACTTAGCTTTGCGGAGAAACGGTTAACCGACTTCATTTCTAGGAATTGAGATAGGGAGAAACCTTGGTTTTACACTTTCTTTTCATATTCTTCATTAGGCTATGTAGGTTGCTTGATGTGAATGATGGACTTTTAGTGTGTTTTTGGTGTTTTGACTTGAATCTTGTTAGAGAACTAGATGGTGACTTGTTTTTTAGTTGTTGGATGTATAGAAAGAATTTCCAGCCCTTGTGTGCCTTAAATCCCACTTGAGTTGAGTTTGGGTTTTTAGGTTTTGTATTGTATGATTTTCCATGATCTTTAGTTTTGAGTGAAATTGAAGTGGTTTAAGAGTTGCTTTGTGTAGTTAGACCTTGATGGAGGTTGGAAATCACTTGAAATCGAATTTCGAGTGATTAGAAGAGGGTTTAGTTCAATGGAACAATACCCGTATCTACAGAATTCTGCAGAATGCAAGTTCTGCAGTGGGTGCCATGACGTAGTGCGTAGAATGCCGCGACGTGAGTGTGATGCACACCCAGAATTTGGGACTCGAGAGTTGGGCGCTGCGACATAACACTTTGAGTGCCGCGACATGTTAAAGAATAGAGGTGTGCGCCATGACGTGACACAAGGATGCTGCAACATTGGTGGCATTTTCCTGCTAGTACTTAAACTCGCGGCTTGGGCGCCGTGAACACATGGCAACGTCGCGACATGAATGCCAGAAACTAACTAGATGTTATGTGTTTTGCCTTGGAGTCTTCCAATAGTGTAGTTTCTTCATTTATGCTTCTTTTTGAGTATGGAG
>JAQQTO010000040.1:27745000-27956999 GCA_029884595.1 Ormosia semicastrata
TTTAAATATATTTGATACCATTGAATATGCTACCAATGTGTTTGAAATAAAAAAATAAGAAATAATTTAATTTCTAAAATCCCATTGATTTCATTCCTTTTATTTTAGAAATTTTATCAAATTTGATATGATTTGTTAAAATTTGATTTGATTTAAAATAAATAGACTATTTTACCCTTAGTAACTACCTTTAACTACATATTATAAGGGTAAAAATAAAATAAAATAAAATAAAATAAAATAAAATAAAATAAAATAAAATAAAATAAAATAAAATTTCATTTTAATGAGTTTCAAACACAAAATTTGATTTCTAAATCAATTCAAATCTCATTTTTAAATAAGTTTCAAATACAAATTTTAATTTTTAATCAAATCAAATCAAATCATTTCTAATTTTAATTGATTCCAAACACTACCTACAAGCTCCAATATTTCAATATACAGTTTTCATCTATCAGTTTTGGAACAATTTGAACTAATTTACAAATGGAATATCATAGTAATTAGATAGATAATAATATTCTTTTGTGTTTACAATAACTAAAACAGACTTATTAACATTAATGTCTTTATTTTAGTTTAAGATGTGTTTTTATCTTTATATTATATTAATTTATGTGTTATATCTTTGCTATATCATATCCTGTAATTTATAAACTATGCTGTATCAATGTATCTATATCGTGTTGTATTCATATCCCCTATCGGTATTCATGCTTCCTAGCAAAATAGATTATAATGTAAAGTTATTTTCATTTTTGTACATTGATTTCACATTATATTTGAATTTGAATACTCAATTTAATAATTTTAAATACAATTATCTTCTCATATATGACCAATTCAATTAAGATATATAATTTTTTTATGTTCTTGCTATTTTTTGTGTTTAATTATTTTTAAGTTGTAATTAAATTTAAAAATTAACTTTTTACTTTTAATAAGCTTATCTTCAATTCAAATTTTAATATGAAATTACAAAACAAAACAATTAAAAGAAATTTTATTTTATTTTTTTACATTATTCTTAATTTTAACATTATCCCATGTATCACACTGGTAAAAGGTTAGTATGATAGAAAAAATAATGACTAATATATCCTTAACTGATTTTAATTGATTATTATTTTTTCTTATGGTTTTAATGTTTTAATTGTCAGAGATTTATCCAAAATTGTCTTATTTTTTTTTTGTAAATTAAGTGTTAAATTAATTTTTTTACTAATAAGGATCAATTTGCGTTAATGTGGAATATTTATTCCTTAATTTTATTATATTATTTTCTTTTTAATCAATTAGAGTCAATTAGATTTTAATCAATCAAAATTAATCTTTATTAATGAGAACATTTGTTCTTTGGTTTTGATATATTGTATTCTTATCAATCATTTAAAATTAATATTTATGAGTGGGGACATTTATTTCTTAATTTTATTCTTATATTTTATTATATTATTTTGTGTGTTAATTTTCCAATCAATTTAACTTAATTTCTCATGTCGACATATGATGTATTCCTCATTCAAAATATCTAATTAACCAATATCAATCTTTTCTAAATTGGTTCAATCTTCATTAATAGAAGTATTAATTCCTTAAAATATATGTTTTGTACTTAATGTTAATTTAATTGAAAAACGATGAAACAATATTCTTGTAATTTGAAAACAAAACTTTGTTTATACACTTGTTGCAAAGCGCATTGCTCCACGGCTTGCAATATAGTAATAAAATGAAAAAAATTCAGCATTAATTTAAAAAATTGTGAGAAAACATGAAAAAAAAAAGATTTCTAATAAATATTAATAAAATAATGATGTTATAAGCTTTTGTATATGGCAATTTATATCCGAAGTATATGATCTCTTGTTTCCAGCCAATTTGCTCCAGATTCATAGTCATTAAATGATCTAAAATACATTATAACAACAATATTACAGCATAACAAAGCTTTTCCACTAAATATGATTGATTACACGAATTAAATAATATTATTAACTTTTATTATAAATTATATTTTTAAAAAATTATTTAAATTTAAGTCTTTTTTAATGGTCTTATCTATTTTTTTTGTCTTATTTTACTTTTAATTATTAAACTTTTTTTTTGCTTTATTTACTATTCGTACTAAAATTTTTAATGATTTTATTTTCATATGATTAAATTATCTAAGGTGAGATTTAATTATATTTTTTTTAATAAGTGCTATAATTATTTTCTTTCTAATACATTTTTTTAAAATTTATTTTATCTTATATATCTACTTATTCAACGCAACTTTTTTCACAAAAAAATTATGAGAAAGTATGGAAGGAAAGAAAATAACTCATGAGAACTATTTTAGATATAATAATGCAAAACTTTAACATCTATCAACATAATACGTAATTCAGAATATTAAATCTGGAATATGCAACAATACACATTGACTTTGTTTGATTATAATTATAATTTCTCTAGTTGTCCAGTTTCATTGAAAATATTCTTTTTTAGTTTTTGTCTGAAATTAAATTTTAAATTGATTTTCTAATCAATCAAAATTAATATTCATTAATTAAGATATTTACTCTTAATTTTATAATATTACATATTTGTTTGAGATATTATTTGTTTCTTTATTTAAAGTTTAAACTATTATTCTTTAATAAATAAATAGATATAGATTAAGCCAAAAAATATTCTTGTGAATTTTGTATAAAATTTTTCTCAAATAATCTTTTTTTAAAATGAATAAATAAAATTATATTCTTTTCTAATTTAATAACATAAATTAAAATTTCAACTTATTAAATAATTTAAAAATAAAAAAATCTTTATTTACTAATAAATTCAGTCATTACGTGAATTTTCTAATCCCGGCACATGAATGATTTACCACAAGAATTAGTAAAGTACATCTTTTAAGCATCCATGGCTGACCCGAATCCAAAGAACACATCGTACATCCCACAGCACAGGAACACTGTCCCTCCTCCAAAAACAAAACATCATCAAAACAGAAGAACAAGAGGGAGGACACTCAGTCCTCTTGCAGCCACTGCCACTCACATTCACTGCCATTCTCGTCCTCTTTCACCTAAAAAGCTTCGAACTTTAACGTTGATGTCGATGACGATGGGTAGTAGTAGCAGGGGCCGAGAAGACACCCTTACGTTGACGAACTCATCATCTTCTTCTTCCCCCATCGACACCTACCTCACTGACCCAATAACCTCCCTCATCAGAAGCGCCTCTGGAAGCTTCCAGAACGACGGTATCCTATCCTCTGGAGACCCCTCCATCGCCGCCGAAGCCGAGTTCGGGTTCTTCAGGGCCGATTTCCGGCAGAGTCCGCTCGCTGGCACCGTCGAGTTCTACCGCCGTCACGTGTTCCTCTGCTACAAGAACCCACGGGTGTGGCCGCCGCGCATCGACGCGGCGGAGTTTGACCGGTTGCCCAGGTTGCTCTACGCCGCCGTCGTGGCCAGGAAGGGTGATATGAACAAGGAGGTACAGTAATACAGTAGTTTGCGATGATTTTGTTTGTTTGTTTGTTTTTTTTTTTGAAAATGTTTTCGGGATCTTTTTTTTGTTGTTGAATTCGTGTTCTTGAGATGGGTTTGTTGTTTAATGGATTGGTTTTTTGGCCTAGGGTATAAGGTAGAGGTGATTTGATTTTAAGGTGCATGTTTTTTTATTTTATTTTGTGTATACTTTTCGTTTTTTTAATGTAGTTTTGTTACTTAATTCTATGCAAATTACATGATATGTAGATTGTGTTATTGAAGATGGCCTGCTAATGCAGTAAAAATGCTGTTAAGTTTCAGTGATGCTTATTCACTACATAGGGTCTGGCTTTGATTTAGGGCTTATTTTGAGGAGAATGTATGATGAGAAGTAAAGTTTATTTGGTTGAAAATTTAAAATAGTAGTGAACTAACCCTGATATTGGAATTGGAGTTTTGTTCTAAACCAAAATATTAGTGCTTGTCACTATTATCTGTTTTGGTTTATAGCCAATTTCAGTTTCAATCTTATTGTAATTAAATCATTTTAGCGTTATCTCTTTGCTAGACCCACTTAACGTTATGTGAGGGGCATGATGGGACTGAAACATCGAATGGAGATGTGTTAATCTTTCCGGACATGATCAGATACAGGTTAGTACGAGTGCTGTTTTACTGTTTTGCAACTTCTGATTACCCTATGAAAGGTTCTCGTGTTTTCCCCTAATTCAGTACCAACAGCAATTTTAGTGAAATTGCAGGAGATTAACACATTTTGATGTTGAAACATTTGTTGAAGAAGTTCTTGTCCAGAATGGAGAATGGCTTCCTGGAAACCCTGAAGCCTTAAAAGCTTCATATGTTTTTGTATGTTCACATGGATCCTGTGATCGTAGATGTGGGGTTTGTGGACCTGTCTTGGTCAGTAGATTCATGGAAGAGATAGAGTTACATGGTCTTCTAGGTAAAGTATTTGTTAGCCCGTGCTCACACATTGGGGGACATCAGTATGCAGGAAACGTCATTATATTTGGATCAAGCATCAATGGAGTAGTCACTGGGCACTGGTAAGGAGGAGCCTGCCTGGCTATTAAAATTTATTTTTGTGACAAAACTTTCCAAATCTTCTTTAAAATTCAAAATGCCATTATAAATCAGTTAAATTTTCAATATTGAGCTGACCAATATTCTTTTCAACTTAATTATGTAGGTATGGATATGTTACTCCAGAAGATGTACCTTTATTACTTCAACAGCATATCATAAAAGGGGAAATTTTAGACTCATTATGGAGGTAATTATTTTGTATACTGTTTTGTTGTAGTATTATATTTAAAAAGTCGGTTCTGTTTTTGTTCCATCCTCTAAAAACAATAGCTAGGCTCTCTCTTTCTGGCTTTTGGGGAGCAGGGGCTGGGTCTTGTGGGGTCATAAGTTAATTTTATATAAAGTTTATCACAGTAGACCAAGATCCAGGGATGGTTGTACTCCTGAGGTGAAATTTTAGCTATGCTCCTTAAGGTTTGTTGTCATTTGTAAGTCAAATATCTAGAAAAATTCAGAAAGAAATGGAATGTTAAAAGAAGAGTCAACTAGCAAAATTCAAAGGTATATGAGAAACTAGTTTTAACACAATCGAGATTCTTTCAGACCTAGAGCATGTCTAAATTCCCTTTTTTGTCAATGGTTTAATAATTTCTTTCATATTTTATCCTAAAATTTGGAAAATAGCCTCCTTATTTGGTCATGTGAACGTTGGTTTCCCTATTTTCAAATTGAAATTGTGATCAAGCAGCAAAGCATGTGTTCTACCCTTTTTCTGTTGGTTATGTGAGCTTTGCTCCATACAACTTTAAGTGGCATAAAGTGTGTTCTCCCAACCAAGAATTTAGCCCTTCGAATTTAAGCTCTTACTAGAAGGATTTATATATGATGAATAACTCCTCTAGCAATATTGCTTTCTCCTCCATAGAATGGTCAGAAAACCTAAGTTCTCCCATAACTTATTATCAATGACAACCCATCCCATAATTTGATAATTTCATGTGACACAGCCCTCTCTTCTTAAACCTGATTGTGGCATACTGAAATCCTATACGTGGTCAAATATAATAGAATGTAGCAGGCTACTGGGCTATGAAAAACTTTGATAATAGTACCTGGAAAATATCTGATTTGGATTTATTCATTTTGTTGTAAGATTTTTTAATATTGCCAATTTGCCATCAGGGGTCAGATGGGTTTATCAGAAGATGAACAGAAGAAAAGCCAAGAACAAAGGCTTCAGCTTAATGGCGTAAAAAACTTGGAAGAAAGCACGGACGTGTTGATGCAGATGAAGAATCATGAGATAAGCACTGCTATGTGTAGATCTCAAGACAACTTTGTGAGCTGCTGCCAAGCAAATGGAGTGAGATGTTGCCAAGAAAATGAAGACTTTTCTTGCTGCCAGAACCATGTGTTAGTGGAAACGATAAAAAACCCCGATGCCATTGAGACGGAGGCAAAGCTCTCCGCTGATAATAAGAGCAGTGAGAATGTGGTTTCTCGGATCGATAGTGGCAAAGGAGCATCACGCAAGTTTCATTCCATGCCAACATGGCTTGATAGCTGGGAGCAAGAAGATACTTATGCTGCTCTTGCTGTTGTCTGCGCCGCTATGTCAATTGCCATCGCCTACAGCTGCTACAAACAGCTGAGATGAGAGGAATCAACAATTGGTTGGCAGTGTTATTTAGCAGTGGGTTATATAACTTCAGCTTTGTTACATCTGTGTATTAGCTTCATTTTGCTGTTACGTAGCAAGCTGACACAGCAGCACAAAATGCAAGGAATTCAGCAGCAAGAGTTGAAGGATGCCAGGTCAGCATGGAGGGAATATCAGAGTTAATCATAAAAGACAAATGGCAAATGATCTTGGAATTCAGGGTCCGCTCTGCGCAGACCTTGAATTTTAGGATCATGTGCCACTTGTCTTCTATGATCAACTACCTCTGATATTACCTCCATGCTGACCTGGCATCCTTCAACTTTTGCTGCTGAATTCCTTGCATTTTGTGCTGCTGTGTCAGCTTGCCACGTAACATTTGCCTGATGCTAGTGCAGTTCCACTTTAGATCAGTCCTTACTGGACTTGCAGGGGAATGGGTAGGAGCTCAATCATTAATTCGGATGAGTGCGCTTGATTGCCTCCGGCATATTAATATTGGCTGAGGCACTTAGAAATACTAATAGTTCATTTAGGTGGAATTGATTTGTACATATAATCTTAGCTTCAAAATATTCAAATTTAATACTAATAGTTTATTTAGGTGGAATTGATTTATAACATCTATTAATTTGGTGTAAAGCATATAGCTTTGGTGTTTCTTGTACTATTAGTTAATCATAAAATTTTGCAAGCAGGCGGCCTAGGTAACAAAAATCCTGCCGGAAATTTGAAGCTGAAACACTTGTATCAATGCAGCATATCCAAGGCCTCACTCTGGGGGGCTTAAACCTCATTCCCCCCTTTTTTTTTATGTGATTACATAAATATGAGTAATTAAGCGAAGTATTATAAATATATTACACACAAATTTAATGTGATTTGACTTAATATATTTATGAATGACATTACAAATATAATTTTTGTATGGATAAAGTTGCAAATTTTCTTATTATAATTTCTATAACTTTTACATGGATAAAATTGAATAATTTATTCCAATAATTATAATTTTTGTAAACAAAGTTGTAAATTCTTATGCAATTTTTGCGGACAAAATTATAAATCCTTACTAACACAACTTTTGAGGACAAAGTTGTAAATTTTTTACCGCAACATTATTCATAATTTCTTCTCCCTTATTCTCATGACTCTATCAATTCTCCAATACAAGTATTTATAACATAAGAATTTATTTGACAAGTAATTACTCATTTTACGCTCTTTATGACTTTCATAGCTTATTATTATAAATAAATCTCTCTCATATACGACATATCTCTCATATTTATTACATATATCTTTCACATATTTAAATATTAATTACAAGATATAAGTCTATCAATAAAATAAGAAACTATCAATTAAACTTTTCAAATTAAGAATTTGGGTCAAATTCAACAATTCTCACTTTGATCCAAATTCCATCATTAAAGAACAATCTTCAAAGTCTTCAAATCTACACTTGCTCTACACCATCATCGCAAATCTTAACAAACTCACATCATTCAAATCTCAAACAATGATCCAAATTGTTAAGCAAATCTTTCAATTAATACATCGTTCTTGCACCATTGTTATATAGAATACACCGCTTGACCTTCATATCAAGAAGACTTTCGCCACATCTGCCATCATATAATGAGACACGCCACCTAATCTTCATTAGGAAGACTTTCAACATAAGGGGTCAGAGGGAGGGACGTCGTACCATCGCACAGCTCCTTGAACCACAACTCTGATACCACTTGTTGGGGGAATACCTTAACTCATTCTTCACGTGCTTGCATAAATATGAGTAATTACATACAAATTTAACGTGGTTCGACTTAACGTGCCTACATCAACGAATGAGAAGATATCAGATCCATTATGAACAACATTACAAATACAACTTTTGCATGGATAAAACTGTAAATCCTCCTTCACTATAATTTCAACAATTTTTGCACAGATAAAACTACTAACCCTTTCCCAACAACTACAACCTTGTGTATAAAGTTGCAAACCCTCGCCAATGCAATTTTTGTGGACAAAGTTGCTAACCCTCCACCGCAACATTACTCATAATTTCTTCTCCCACATTCTCATAACTCTACCAATTCTCATATACAAGAATTTATAACACACAAAAACTTGCTTGACAAGTAACTACCCTCTTTATGCTCTTTATGACTTTCTTAGTTTCTATTACAAACATGGCGTGGGCTAATATACACCCTCCAAAGGAGGGTGTATGGTACACCACTTGATCTAAGCCATTGATTTAATTATAAAAATAATCAATGGCTTAGATCAAGTACAGGAAACTTGCTAAGCATTTTTTTTAGTTTTATGTTTTTTTTACACACCATCACCACCACCACTGTTGCCGGCCGACCATCGTACGTCGCTTTCCAGCCACCGTACGCCGTTGGTCGGCAACCGTTCGCCACTACTGGCCACCTCTAGTTTTATTTTTTTTTAGGTTGTATAACTGTGTAAATATTATCAGTTAAAATCTATAAGATTTTCAGCATACAAAGTTATGGTTTTATGGAAAAAAATAATATATTTTTAAAAATATTTTTATATGTAAATGTTACCAGTTAAAATATGATAATATTTTTTACTAGTTAAATTATGGTAATATTACCAGTTAAAAAATATATTTTAAAAAACCCCTTTCACAATCATACAAAGAAAAGCTGTAAGTTTTTTTTTTTAAATATTATTGTGTGTAAATATTATCTGTTAAAATCTGTTGAATTTTTAATATGTACAATTATTTATGAAAAAATATAAAGACTGGTACAGTTTTATCAGTGTGAGTCTGTAAGAGATTATTTTTTTAAAAAATCCTATAGATTTTAACTGCTATTATTTACACAGTTATGCAATTTAAAAAATAATAATAATAGTACAACATGAAAAAAAGTGACCGACGGCCGGCGGCGGCTGTGGTTGGTCGGCAGTTGCCAGAATTTTTCCAGCGGCGGTCGGAGAATGGTCGGAGGTTGCTCGACAGTTTCCTGAAGTTGGCCCGCGGTTACCGGAGGTTGGCTAGTGGTGGTACATTTACGTAAAAAAAATATAAAACAAAAAAAATTGTAAAAGAAACCTGCAACAGTAGTTTAAAAAAAGAGTGTATGGTACATCCTAACTTACTAGGGTGTATCATAGCAACCACCTACAAACATATCTTTATCATATCTTACATATTTCATATATATATATATATATATATATATATATATATATATATATATATTTTTTTTCAATGAGACCACAAGGTTAAGTTTGGCCCATTTGAACTACTCATGAGACTAATTCTCATTCGATCGCTGGAGCATGAGGATTATGCTATCTCCCCACAAGAATTACTTTCCTAAGATTTGAACTTGTGTCCTTGTCCAAGGGGTCAAGGTTGTTTACCACCTCGACGTACCATTTGTGGGTGCATATCTTTCACATATCTCAATATTAATTATAAGAGATAAATCTACCAATAAAATAGAAAACTATAAATTAAAATCTTCAAATTAAAATTTTAGGTTAAACCTAACAACTCCCTTGTCCTTGTTGGGGAGAAGAAAAAAAATCAACTAGTTCCCAATTGATTAACACATGCCCTAAAGAAAATAGAAAGCACTCCTTAGGCTTGCCCCTAGTTGTGTTAAGAAAAACAAGATAGGATTACCAGACCATGGACAACATCCAGAGGAAGATAATTAAGGAATGACAGGCTTTGTTTTGTGTGTATTCAACTTTGTTTTTGTTTGTAGGTTTTGTTTCTTAACCCTATGTTTGGATGTTTTTTCATTAATGGAACGGAATGGAATAGGTAGGAATGGAACATAATTTTCATTCTCTTTGTTTGGAAGTTAGCGGAACGAAATTACCCATGTGTTCCCCCCATTCCCCTTTAATTTTGGGGGGAACAAAAGTTGGGCATTTGAGGGGAAGAAGGAGGGGGGAAATGATTCCCCATGTGTTCCGTTTCATTTCTATGCATTTTAAAATTCCCAAACAAGGGAAGTTATTTCCGTTCCCCCCATTCCCTTTCCGTTCCCCTCATTACCTATCATCCAAACACAGTATAAGTGTGTATAGTGCAATTCTAGTTTATTATTTTCTTATGTATTTTTTTTACCTAAAAATAAAAAATCTGCCCACTTCTCTTATTACTTTTTGGAAAATTTTGCTTCCTCTCAAATTAAGTGTTTTATCTTTTGCAGAAGAATTGCCACCTTACTCACTTACACAGTTAATGAGACTTACATAAAATTGATGGTTGTCATTTGAGTGGAGGAAAGAAAAAGAAAGTAAATACTTATTTTGGTCCTCTAAAAATATGTTAAATGTTACATTAGTCTTTTATTTATAATGATACTTCTGCTATCAATTTTGTCCTTTAAAGACTAATTTGATGTTAAGACTGTTTTAATGACAAAAGTATAATATAGAATGATTAATTTGATGTTGTAAATATACTTGGAGGAGTGATTTAATATATTTATAAAAAAACTAATATGTTGTTGCATATACCTTTAGTGACCAAAAGGAAAATTTACTATTGGTTATACTGGAGTGTAAGCAAGACTGTCTCTTACTTTGCTACTTGTTGGATTAGTTGGCAAATTAAAAAATCCAAGTGCTAAATTAAAAGAAACTAGTACCTCTTTGACTATCTAGTTGAACACTTCCTCTTGATTCTGAAGGAACCACACACACTGCAAATCCCAAATCTACTTAACCTTCAAAATTTATACTTGTTATGAGTTTTACATTGAGTAAATAAATAAATTCAACAAAGTTCAACGTGGTACTTAAGTAATGAGACTCTCCTATATAATGGATTAATCTTCTGAATTGGGTTCTCCTCATGGGCTTAAGTCATAATAATTGATTTTTTCATTGAGAGTTAGATTATGGAAAGGACTAACTGAACTAGACGTTGACTAATAAAGAGGGTGACAATATTATGAGTCTCATATTAAGTAAATAAGGAAGCTTAATGAAATTCAACGTGGTATTTATGTCATGAATCTCTCCCACTTAATGAAATAGTCTTTTGAATAGAACTCTCCTCATTAACTTAAATCACAGTTCGGGTCAGTTAATACCTCACTCTAAGTAGGTGAGTTAAATTGTTCATAGCTTCCCTAGTTAAATGGAAGACACAAAAAATATGGCTTTATATATTTTCCCATGTGAATGAAAATTTTAATATATCATTACAATAGCAAGAAAACAGTCATAAATTTTTAATGTATAAACTATTATATTGTTTATATATCATTACTGCTCATTGATAGAAATTTATCGGATCTCCCAATATTTATGACATATCAATACATATAAAATGTTTTAGGGTTACCTTAAAAATGCATCGATGAAGAAGTCATTGTTGAAACCCTGAAAAGCAGTCTCGATGAGGGAGAGATACTATTCCTATTCTACAATAGTCGCTCACGTGTCAGTATCAATAGAATAACTGTACACACTAGAATGGGTTAAACCTACCTACTATGACAAACCCATATATAAGACCCATAAAACAAAACCCACATATGAGCAGTACTTTAACAACAATAGGCCGATTAATAATAATGATCACAATTTGGGCTAAACAAAATACTCTAATAATTTTGACATGCAATTAATCTGGGTTTTATAAAAATATAATATGATTTATGCTAGTCCATAAATAAAAATTCTAACATTCTCCCACTTGGACAACATAAGTCATATTATATCACTTTAATAAGAAAACAATTCTCCAGATTAATCAAACAATATATGGCCATAACATGATGTCAAAATCGAGCTAGCACTCTCAACAACTAGTCCAAAATGATACTACAAGTATCTCAACAATGCATAAAATCATACTTGAAGGAGTACTGATATCATACATGCAACATACTCATATCTCGGTGACCCATCAAAATGTGGTAAATGGGTAATGTGAAAGCATGTCCAAAATTGTATGCCAATATGTGATCAAAGTGTATTTCCCAACAAAATGGCCCTAAGCATCCACCCAAGATGCTTTATGAGATTCAACAAACATCTCAGCATAATAACAAAATGAGACTGAGTCCAAAATGTCTCCATAATATGCTATAAACAAATAATATTATGCATATAATACTAATAATAATATTATATGGCAACGACAATAATAACAACATAATTGTTTAAGATCTCGAGACGTAATAAAATAAGGTCACAACAAAATTACAAAACAAACTCCCATTAACTAAAAACATCAAAAGACCTCACTATACCCATATGGGTCACATGATCAATAAAATTTTGACAACTAAATGATAATCACATATTTGATACATTAATAATCCCTTATTTTTAGTCATTTACACTTTCCATATACTTAATTGATTGAGTTTGGTTATGTTTTGTAAATTTGGACTCAAATTGGATTTAATTGATTTTTTCAGCATGATTTATATCTTACACTATTTCTATATTTTCGTCATATCTTGAGTTTTAGATGTCTAACAATTATGTATTTTATATTTCTAGAAAGATAAGAGAGAACTCTACAACTTTCATGAAGAGCTCTAGGTCAAAGTCAGACATTTTTTAGAACTAATTGGACTTAGAAGTTAGAATACGGGTTTTGTGATTGGAACCTAAACAATGTGGAGTAATCAGAGCATAACTCGGACTGTAAGATCTTTATTAAGATGAACTTTTGATATCTACAAGTTAAGACCCATATCTACAACTTTCATGAAGAACACAAAACTCAATTCGGACTCCTTAGAGGTCATATTGGGCTTGGAAGTTAGAATAGAAGAGTTGTAATAGGGCCTGAATACTGTGCAGTAATTGGGCCATATATCGGGCTGTAGATGGTCTTTTGAGGGGATTCTAGAAGCATTTGAACGTTAAGAAAAAAGCCTACAACTTTTATGAAGACTACATTTCAATACTCTGACGTATTCAATGACTTCAGAACTGAATGATTTCGGAGACAAAGAATCTCCATAATTTTTCACTCATCAAAAGTCATTTAGCATTTTCCACTCATTTTCCACTCATCCACTCACTCATGAATAAGCCCCATTGTCATTTTGTATCCCTAATCCTCTATAAAAGGGAAGCTTAGCTGATCATTTAAGGATCTTGGTCTTAGAGATTAAGATCATGCTATTGTGTTGTTTGATTTTCTTGTTGCAGTTTTCTTTTGTTCTAAATTGAAGTTATGTTCTTCTTCTTCTTCTTCTTCTTCTTCTTCTTCTCTTTTTCTTTCTTCTTGTCTATGAGTAACTAACTTTCATTTTACTTAGGTAAAAGGGTGAAACTTTTGGTAATAAGTTAAGGTTAGATTAATTTCTTTCTTGTACTTAAATGATATATTTTTAAGTGATCATTATACGTGTTGTATTTTGTTTTCAATCAATTTAGAAACCCTCATTCTAAAGTGGAGATCTTGATTCATTGTAGACAAGAGGTTGACACAATGAATGCTTGAGTCGATTTATAAGTGGTGGTGTTAATAGATGATTAAAGAAATCATAATATAATTATGTATATAATTTTTAATGAACTTTGAATATTGTATTTTTTGATTGGAACCTCCATTATGTGTGGATTCTAATTAAGTTATAAAAAGAATTAATCTTGTCCTTAATTTATTTATCAAGAGTGGATCTCTTAACCCAAGTAAGTTTTTTTATTTGTGACCAAGTTTTATCACTTTTATTATTGTGACAGAATATTTACTTTACGTCAAAGAATTTTTCTTCATCAATTCCCTGTGGATCGACCTCAGACTCCAGAGAATTTATTACTTGAAACAACCTGCACTTGAGTTTGTAACTTTTAATCCACATTAAGTTTTTGGCGCCATTGTCGTGGACTTGATTTGAAGAACAAATTTATGGTGTAAATATTTTGTATATATATATTTATATTTTTTTCCAGTAGATCTTGTATATATATATTTTTTCTACTCTTTTAATATTTTTTCTTCTTTGTACTTACTAACGTACTAACTTAGTGGGAGAAAATCTCCCTTATCCCTCTGTAATCTTTAATCATTAATAAAATAATCTTTCTTTTTCTCTTCCTCTCTCCGAGCAAAAAATTGGCTTGCCGATTCTCCAATTTTCATATTTTAAATTTACTTTTCGCACTTTATTTTCTGTATTTTACTTTCTTCACTTTATTTTTTGTACTTTATTTTTTGTATTTTATTTCTAACTTTTTAACTTACTAACATTTTAATTTTCTTGCTTACTAACTTACTAACCTTTTTAATTTTCTTGCTTACTAACTTACTAACTATCTAACTCTTTTCCTAACTTTCAAACTTTTTTAATTTAGCTGCTTCTAACTTTTTAATTTACCCGCTTCTAATATTTTAATTTTCCTGCTTACTAACTTTTAAACTTATCAGTTTATTAACTTATTTGGTGATTGGTTTATACCTCACCATTGTGAATATATATTTGGTGGTCGATTTATACCACACCCTTATTAATATTTATTTGGTGGCTAGTTTATACCATATCCTTGTTAATATTTATTTGGTGGCTGGTTTATACCACATCATTGTTAACATTTAATGACCAGTTTATACCGCCTACTTGTTAATATATATTTTTTTACTATGACAAGTTTACCGCTTACTTATTAACATATTTTTTTTATGGAAGGTTGAGCTCTATTTATATTTATATTTTATTCTTCCTATTTCTTTTTCTCTTTTGTCATGTGTAGTCAAATTTGTATGTTTCTAAGGTGAAGACGTAACTTGATTCAATCGACATGTATTAAGATTAGAATTTTAATTTATTTTTTTATTCAATTAGAGTGCTTATTATGATTCTTAATGCTTTTATGAATTAACTACTCATAAATTGATCTAGTAAGGTGTGTGTAGAATCAGAAGGTTTGTATATGACCTACACCATAAATAATAAGTGTCATGATTTATAATCACCTAGGAATAGAGGTTATAGGTTGTGTGGGAGAATTATGGTATTTTCTATGAGAATTCATAGAGTAAAGGTCATGCCTGTAAGAGTTAAGGTTTAGACCAATGAATTGAGTTTTAATTAAATACTGGATTCTCCCCATCAATTGAATGATTAGAAATTAATTAGAATGAATGTCCCAAAACTACTCTATTGTCTATGATAGATTGTTGAATCAAGTGAAGTCAGATCCCTAATGTTTTAATTTCATCTGATTATATCCTTAATGTGTTTTGCATTCATGTGCTTTGTTCTATCTTTTCTCTCTTAATTTCGTGCGTTTTAGTGTTTTTCCCCTCTTAATCGTCAACTTTATTACTTTGACAATTCAGTGCACTTGTCAATTTTCTCAACAAGTTTTTGCAAACCTAGGTTGATACAGTGGATTTTGTTGCTTCAAGAATTCAACATCACAATAAAAGATAAAAAATGAGCCAAAAATGTTATTGCAGATCATTTGTCCAGACTTACAATAGACTCATCTTTTGATAGCACACCTATTAATGATTCTTTTCCTGATAAATTTTTATTTTCTATCAATTTCATGCCTTGGTTTGCTAACATTGTCAATTTTCTTACAACAGGTAAGATGCTGCCTCAATGGACACACCAAGACAGAAAAAAGTTTTTGATTGAGGTGAAATTTTTTTATTGGGATGACGCATATTTGTTCAAATATTGTCTTGATTAAATCTTTCGGAGATGTGTACCCGACAATGAGGTGTGAAAGAATGAGATTGTTAATGCATATGGGCATCCCAAAGGATATACACTGGATAATCGAAGCAAAAGTTCGTTTAGCTGGTGAATCTTCAGATTCATTTGTCCCATATATGCCGGGTCTCGGTAAAAGTTCATATTCAAAAATGAGAAGAGTAAAAAAAATGAAAGTTTGTTACAAGTGTGCGCGATGAAATTGTAACACGCGATGTCATTCTTTGGAAATGGTTTCCACAAACAGAGAAGATAAAATATTCTTCATTAAGAATGGACTGAGTAAGGAGTCATTAGATAATATCTTATTGACTTTTGAGACGTATTCTTGTGGAGTTGCGCATCATGAACTTATTAATTTATGGAATTTCTTCAGAGACGAGCAAAATCATTATAGTTTTCGGAATCTGACTCAAAAAGACTCTGTTTGCCAATTTATAAGAAAATTGGATGGGAAGCTTATCATCGACTCATAGAAGGCATTTAAGCCGTTATTGGATGTAAAATCAGAGGAAGATGTGAGTCACAATCACAACAACATGTATATATTATCTTGTACATCTTCAGAAAAAAAGAAAAAAAAAGAAAAAAAAATAAAAAGAAAAGAAAAGAAAAGGGCAAAACTTCGGTTGTACTTGGTCTTTAATTAGATTAGGAGCTCCGGGTAGATGCCCATCCCATCATTGACTTGGGTGGACCTTCGCACGCCGGTTCATAAATAAGGTTCGTGTGCCATGCTCTGTAGAGAGCCGCGCAAGCATTCTCAGATTTTAATCGTAGGCTCTACTTACTGATGGACAGATAGAAACGTCCCGTGTTTGCATTCTCGCGTGACAATGCCTCTGAGCTCAATTCCTGGTATTGATTTATTGGGTTCCTGAGCGTAGCTCCATTGGCTGTGGTCACTGGTCGTCGTATTCAAATTTTCTCTCTTTAACTAGAGGGACGATGCATAGGCTGGGATATCCCACAAGCGGGAAGAGTGCCTAAAGTCTGAAATTCCTTAAAGGAATTTAATGTTTCTTTCAAGGGGCGGTAAGATTGTGAAGGTTTATGCACTGGAGACACATAGTATAAAGATATGCCACCAATTCCCAATACATAAAGGTATGCCATCAATTATTATTATAATTTTATTTTTATATGATTTTATTGTATTTTGGTTTTGGATAGACAATCCTTTGAGAGGGGTCCTTCAAGGGTTTCTAGACTTCTTTACCCTGATGGTTTTCTTGAAGTTTAAAAAAATAAAAATAAAAACAAAAAATAAAAAAAATAAAAAAAAGTTTCTTAATTTCAAACTTTTCTGACAACAGCCAACCTACCCATATAGAAGCTAGCATTACTTTTTCCATTCTCTTCCTTATTTAAACACTTCATTTTCTTCACTTTCCTCCAACTCATAATCATTCAAAGGGAGTGTAAGTGTAGAAATGGAGGGAACTTCTTCTTCTGTTCGTAAACTTACAAAAATCTGTGTATTTTGTGAGTCAAGTTATGGGAAGGGTTTAGAGTATGTAAACGCAGCAAATACTCTTGGTCGAACACTTGCTACGAGAAAAATTCATGTAGTATATGGGGGAGGTAACATTGGGTTAATGAGGGCTATATCACTCTCTACACATATAGGAGACAGTTAGGTTTTTGGTATCATTCTTAGACCTTTAACTCGAAAGAACATCACTGGAAAGACAATGGGGGGGGGGGGGAGCTTCAAGTATCATTTATGCATGAACGAATGAGGACAATGCTTGTAAACTCTGATGCATTCATAGCCTTACTAGGTGGTTTTGGTACTTTGGAGAAGTTTTTCAAATTGTCTCTTAGGCCCAACTGAACATCCACTGTAAACCCATAGGTTTGTTGAATGTTAATAATTTCTTTGATCTTTTGTTATTTTTTCTTGACCATGCTGTGGAACAAAAATTTATCACACCTTCGGCAAGACGACTCCTTATCTCTGCTTCCACTGTTGATGAGTTGATTGATAAATTAGAAGCTTTTGTTTATGAACCTGGTCCAGTAACAGCTCAGATAGATTGGTTAGAAGGAATTGGTAAGGGAAGCAGTATGAAAAGCAAGCCAGATTAGACACTTCAACTATTTAAATAATTACAAGTTTTGGTTTTATTTATTGTACTTTGTTTCTATTTAAATTTGTGTAAGGTTTCTCTTTTCAGTAATTGCAGCAACAGGTAATATCTTCTGTCCTTTACCTAACTCTGTTTTGACATTGAGGACAATGTTGTGATCTGGTTGGGGGGAAGGACGGTTGTGAAAAGTAAAAAAAACCCAAAAAAATAATCCAAAAAAAATAATCAGGAAGTGTGTTTATTAATTTATTTGTTGTGTTTATATGTTTGTCAACAACTTACTAACAGCAAAACCAGTTAAGGATGACAGAGTAAGGAGTAAATTTGACTCTTAAGATGCATCTTAGTTGGGGTAGATAACTAGTTTATGTGGAAGTAGCAATTCAAATTCAGGAAAATTTGTATGATTGAGTAAATTGTCTTCTTTCTTAAAAATCACATGCTTGGTTATGATTGTTGAATTGGTGGACTGAGAATGATAGAATTATGCCTTGTGAGATTTTGAGCCTATTGATGAATGGATTGAACATTTGCACCATTCTCTTCTTTCTTGTGTGAATTTCACTCATGGAATTGTTACTCTAGAACTTGCTTTGATTCTTTTTGAGACTACATTTTCACATACATACATAAATATGATTGAGACCTTTTTCTTGAAATAGCTACTTTAACCAAATAGCCAAGAATAATTAGCGCATAAATAGGCAGCCTTGCTAAGTAGCATATTGTCTCAATATGATATCAAATACTCTTATGACTTCTTGAAAATTCTTTGATTTCTAATATGATATCAAGCACTCTTATGGCTTCTTGGAAATTTTCTAATTCCTGCCAACGTAAGGCATTGAAAATGACCTATTTCCCCTTGCTTAACCCATTTGAGCTTATTTGACCATTCTTTGTTTTGAACTCATTATGTGCCTTAAATGAAAAACTATGTTCTTACCCGGCCTTAGGGAATAAGAGAACTTTAGCTTTGTCATTGGATGAGTTTTTGAACAATTGTGAGTGTGTGTGTGTGCAGAATAGCTGAAAAAAATTTATTTAAAATGTATATATTATGTTTTTCTTCTTAAAAAAATAAAAAAATATATAAAAAATTAAAAAATTAAAAAAATGCGAAAATAAGAGCCAACAAGGCAATAAAGGAAAGGAAAAGAATATGCAAAGGGAATTTGTATTAGGTAGAGTTAGGATGAATTTTCATGCTTATTAATTGAACTCAGCTTTCATGCTTTTTTATTCTCTTTGGTATTTAACTTGTCATATCCATATTACCTTATCCTTTACCTTGACCCCATTACAACCTAGAATAAAATCCTCATGATTTGTGTGTGCATGTGTTCTGAGTAGTGGAGAAGTAGAAGATAAGCAAGCTTATGGTAGTGCAATTTTCATGGGTTGAATTGAGTGAAATACCTACCTTTTAAACACTTGATGGATTGAGAGTGAATCTTGTGAAGATCTATCTTCTTGACTCATGCTTTTCAATTGAAGTTTCTTTACTTGTTAGTTTGAGTGTGAAGAAATGTTATCCCATAAATGTTTTGATCCCTTGAATGATTGGTTGCTCTTCATTCTTAAATATTATTAGAAATTGAGTATTTTAGAATTTCTAACTTTTGAGTGTGTGTTTTGGTCTTATGTGTTTTGCCCAGGAGTGCAAAAAGCTAAGTGTGAGGGAATTTAATAATCACATATTTGATACATTAATAAGCCCTCATTTTTAGTCATTTACACTTTCCATGTACTTAATTGACTGAGTTGGTTATGTTTTGTAAGTTTGGACTCAAATTGGACTTAATTGATTTTTTCAGCATGATTTACGTCTTACACTATTTCTGTATTTTGGCCATATCTTGAGTTCTAAATGTCTAACAATTATGTATTTTACCTTGTTAGAAAGATAAGAGAGAGCTCTACACCTTTTATGCAGAGCTCTAGGTCAAAGTCGGACATCTAGTGAAACTAAATGGGCTTGGAATTTAGAATACGAGTTTTGTGATTGGAACTTGAATAATGTGAAGTAATTAGAGCATAACTCGGGCTGTAGGATCTGGATTGGGCTAAAATTTGATATCTATAAGTTAATACCTATATACACAACTTTCATGAAGAATATAAGACTCAATTTAGACTCCTTGGAGGTCATATTGGGCTTGGAAGTCAGAACAGAAGAGCTGTAACTAGGCCTGAATATTGTGCAGTAATTGAGCCATATCTTGGGTTGTAAATGGTCTTTTGAGGCGATTCTAGCGGCATTTGAAAGCTAAGACAAAAGCCTACAACTTTTATGAAGATCATATTTCAATATTCTGACGTATTCAATAACTTCAAAATTGAATGATTTTAGAGACAAAGAATCTCCATAATTTTTCGCTCATCAAAAGTCATTTGACATTTTCCACTCATTTTTCACTCATCAACTCACTCGTGAATTAGCCCCCTTGTCATTTTGTATCCCTAATCCTCTATAAAAGAGAGCCTTGGCTGATAATTTAAGGATCTTGGTCTTAGAGATCAAGATCATACTATTGTATTGTTTGATTATCTTGTTGTAGTTTTCTTTTGTTCTAAATTGAAGTTATGTTCTTCTTCTTCTCTCTTTCTTTCTTTTTTTCTATGAGTAACTATTTTTATTTTACTTAGGTGAAAGAGTGAAGCTTTTGATAATAAATTAAGGTTAGATTAATTTCTTTCTTGTGCTTAAATGATATATTTTCAAGTGGTCATTATACATGTTGTATTTTGTTTTCAATCAATTTAGAAACCCTCCTTGTAAAGTGGAGATCTTGATTTATTGTAGACAAGAGGTTGACACAATGAATGCTTGAGCCCATTTATAAGTGGTGGTTGATGTAGATTAAAAGTTGTAAACCCAAGTGTAGGTTATTTCAAGTAATAAATTCTCGGGAGTCCGAGGTCGATCCACGGGGAATTGATGAAGAAAAATTTATTTGACGTAAGGAAAATATTTTGTCACAACAATAAAAGTGATAAAACTTGGTCATAAATAAAAAAGATTTACTTGGGTTAGGAGATCCACTCTTAGTAAATAAAATAAGGATAAGATTAATTCTTTTTATAACTCAATTTTTTTATTATAAAAGTATGGAGTGCAAAGGCATCACAATAAAACCAGAGATCCCAACTAGGTTGGCACCTAAGGTTTTACCAATCATCTGTAGCACACCATTATATTATAAGAAAAGAAAAAGAATAATGAATACAAAAAGGTCATGGGGGGACATAGACCAAAACCCATGTGAAAAACAATCAAGCAAATCTATAGTTTGGAAGACCCATCCTATTACGAAAAGAATCCTCACTAATAAAACTGGGGATTACATCCCACCAAATAAATCCAGACGACTGAATTCCAAATGAGGCAAGCTTATCGGCACATGTATTTCCTTCTCTATAAATATGTGACACTCTAAAATTCATTTTCTGAGTAAGGAGAAGACAATTATTCCATCTATTCCAAAGTTTCCAAGGCACCAAAGAAGGAGAATTGAAGGCAGAAATAGCAATGGAGGAATCACACTCCAACCAGAGATTATGCTAACCTCTTACAAAAGATATTTCAATAGCTAACATAGCACCATATAACTATGCTTGCAGAGAACAAGAGAGGCCAATACTCATAGCAAAACATCTAAGTGTGGCAGCCATATAATTCCTGGAAATTCCTCCGCATGCTGCAGTCCTGGGAGCACCTCTCGCAGCTTCATCTGTATTACACTTAACCCATCCAAAAATAGGAGGGACCCAAATTACTTGTTTAATAGTAGGAGCCCTACCTAGTTGACTGGTTACTGAAAATGCTTGAAGAATGGAAGTTTCTGATGGAGAAGAATACATATAACTAGGTGATCTATTTCCTATTAAAGAAACAACTGCTGAGATCATTTTAAATGTACCAAAATATGATAAACAAGTGTTATCAAATCTCATCTTATTCCTAGCTGTCCAAATAGCCTAAACTGAGTTAACAATCGAGGCAGTCACAATGTGTTTAAGCTGAATACTCAAGTGATTATGACAGATTGACAGAACAGAAGCCACATAAGTTAAGTCCAAATTACAATGTAGGATACTGCCAAGCCAGTTCCATATTTTTTATGCAAAAACATAGTCCAAGAATAGATGATGAGAAGTCTCTTCTAAAAAGCCATATAGACTGCACATGGAAACATTAATGCAACCTCTAATCTTCAAATTCTCATCAGCGGGAAGTTTATTGTGTATTAATCTCCAAACTAGCAAAGATCTAGATGGAGGAATTATACTACTCCATAATATCTTTGTCCAGTCCAGGGTAGCAGAAGGAGCATTCATAAATATATAAGCTTCTTTGAGAGTAAGAGTACTTGAGTCTGAACCTTGCCAAACCATATAGTCAGCACATGGGAGCGTAGGGACAACAACTTTAGCAATCTCAGAAGACAGTGCAGTAGATTTATTGATGATATAGGATGGAATAGACAAGGCATTATTCTAAATGAAATCAACAACTCTAGCTTGAAGAGAATCATGAAGATGGAAAGGTATGTCTAGGATGTCAACAATTGAGTGGGAAAGCCATCTATCCTTCCACAAGTTGATAGATGAACCATCCCCAATCTGCCAAGCAATGTTATGTAAAACTGTCTGCAAGTAACCACAAAGAGAAGGCCAAATTGAGGACTTAGCATAGTATGTGATTGCGGTCTTGTTTCTGAAAAATCTAGCTCTTATTAGGTAAGCCCATTGGTTTTGTGAGGAGATCATCTCCCAACATAATTTAAGCATTGCAGCTTCATTCATGGATCTAATAGATCTAATACCAAGTCCACCTTCAAGAAAGGGGGTGCACATCTTATGCCAAGCTACTGTAACAATCCTCTTAGTATAGATGTCCCCTGACCAAATAAAGTTTTTAATCCACTTATCCATGCTCTTTAGAAGAGATTTAGGCTAAGCATAGATGTGGAAACTGTAGAGAAGCATACCATAGATAATAGAATTCACCAATTGAACTCTACCCATTATGGACAACATAGAACCTTTCCAAGTTTGCAATTTGTATTTAACCCTGTCAGCAATTAATTAGAATCCACACATAATGGAGGTTCCAATCGAAAAATACAATAATCAAAGTTCATTAAAAATTATATACATAATTATATTATGATTCCTTTAATTATTTATTAACACCACCACTTATAAATAGGGTCAAGAATTCATTGTGCCAATCTCTTGTCTACAATGAATCAAGATCTTCACTTTACAAGGAGGGTTTCTAAATTGATTGGAAACAAAATACAACACGTATAATGACCACTTGAAATATATCATTTAAGCACAAGAAAGAAATGAATCTAACCTTATTTCATTACAAAGAGCTTCACCCTTTCACCTAAGTAAAATGAAACTTGGTTACTCATAGACAAGAAGAAAGAAAGAGAGAAGAAGAAGAAGAAGAAGAACATAACTTCAATTTAGAACAAAAGAAAACTACAACAAGATAATTAAACAACAAAATAACATGATTTTGGTACCTAACACCTAACACCTTCAATGATCTACCAAGGCTCCCTTTTATAGAGGATTAGGGATACAAAATGACAAGGGGGCTGAGTCATGAGTGAGTGGATGAGTGAAAAATGAGTGAAAAATGCCAAATGACTTTTGATGAGTGAAAAATTATAGAAATTCTTTGTCTCTGAAATCATTCAGCTTTGAAGTCATTGCATTCATCATTTTCTTAACAAGTGATCTTATGAAAGTTGTAGGCCTGGATCTTAGCATTCAAATGCCACTAGAATCACCTCAAAAGGCCACTTATATCCCGAGATATGGCCCAATTACTGCATAGAGTTCAGGCCCGGTTACAGCTCCTCTGTTCTGACTTCCAAGCCCAATATGACCTCCAAGGAGTCTAATTTAAGTCTTGTGTTCTTCATGAAAGTTGTTGATATGAGTCTTAAATTTTAGATAACAAACTTTCAGCCCAATCCAGATCTTACAGCCCGAGTTATGCTCTAATTACTGCACACTATTTAGGTTCCAATTACAAAACTCGCATTCTGACTTCCAAGCCCAATTTGTTCCACTAGATGTCCGAATTTAACCTAGAGCTCTCATAAAAGTTGTAGATATCTCTCTTATCTTTCCAACAAGGTGAAATACAAAATTTTCAGATATCTAAAACTCAAGATATGACTAAAATACAGAAACAATGTAAGACGTAAATCATGCTAAAAAAATTAATTAAGTCCAATTTGAGTCCAAACCTACAAAACATAACCAAGCGCAATCAATTAAGTATATAAAGAGTGTAAATGACTAAAAATGAGAGTTTATTAATGTATCAAATATGTGATTATCAAATTCTCGCACACTTAGCTTTTTGCACTCCTGGGAAAAACACACAAGACTAAAATTAGGAAAAAAATGACACAAACTCAAAAGCTAAATACTATAAAAGACTCAATTTTTAATAATATTTAAGTATGGAGAGCAACCAATCATTCAAGTAATCAAAACATTTATGAGATTGTTAGCCAAGTGGCCTCAAACTCAAGAGGGGGGTGAATTGAGTTTATGAAATATTTTCACAAATCTTTTGCAAAACGTTTGTTTATCAATTTTTGTTAAAGCTATTGGATAATTGAAGTGAATAGATAAATGAGATTGAATACTTTACTCATAAATTAAACAAGCCAAGATGAATAACATTCAAGTAAGTATATAAAATAAATGCACAAATGTAAAGAGATAGGGTGAGAGAATCAAACACAAGGATTTATCCTGGTTCAGCCACCCTTTGTGACCTACGTCCAGTCCTCAAGCGAACCACTCGAGATTTTTCACTAAACTTCAAGTTTGAACGGGTGCTTGAAAACCTTTATAGATTGGAGCACTCAACAACACCTTGGGATACCTCACCCTTGTGCTTTGAGCCTCAAAACAGAGATGCCTCACCCTATACAACCTTTGAGGGATACCCCACCCTCTTTACACCTTTGAAGGATACCTCACCTTCTTCTCAACAAAGGATACCTCACCCTTTCTCACTAGAGGGATACCTCACCCTGTTTACACAATAAGCAAAGTTTTTGAATGATAGAAACTTTCTCAAAGAGTAGATTAATACAAATTGAAGCTCTAACAATGCCCCTTTTGAATATCTCAAGTTTTCTCACAAAAACAGGGCAAAAACATTTTCAGGATTGATTCTCGTATATGAGTGTTAAATTGATGTTCTAAATTGAAGTTCAACCCTTAATGAAGACCCAAGGCAAGTATTTATAATTTGTATGAAGAAAAGAGCCGTTGGGGGTGATAAAACCAAACATTTAATGCATTTAATATAGCCGTTGGACGTTGTCAGGGTACGTGTAATCGATTACACAACAAATATAATCGATTACATTATTGTTCCAACGTGTTCTTGGCTTTATGGGCTCTGTGTAATTGATTACATTATTGGTGTAATCGATTACATGACTTCTGACTTGCTTGTAATCGATTACAATATCCATGTAATCGATTACATGACTCTTTGAACATGTTCTTGCTTTTCTGGGCTTATTGTAATCGATTACATTAATTGTGTAATCGATTACATGAACTTTGACTTGCTTGTAATCGATTACATTGCTCATATAATCGATTACAAGGCCTCTGTTTGCTGTGTAATCGATTACAAACATCATGTAATCGATTACATTGGCCTTTGAACACATTTTTCAAGTCCAATAAAGCTTGTAAACCATTTCTAACACCTCAAGACAATTGATTAAATATAAATCCTTTTAAGAGTGTTAGATTTAAGATAGAAACTCAAGTTTCTTGAAAACCATGTTTAACTTTGAAATTTCCCACTTATTTTGAAATGATATATTGAAAAACCATTTGAGAAATCTTGAGATACTTAAAGGGCATTTTATATTGATATTCTAATACCTATATCTAATATACCTCTTTTGATCTTAGTCTTTATCTTTTGATCTTAGTCTTCTCTTTTGATCTTGATCTGCATCTTTGGCTTTGTTATCATCAAAAACCCATTTGACATGCTTCAAGACAGAAGCATTCACATTCTCTCCCTTTTTGATGAAGACAAACTAAACAAGAAATATTTGCATTTGTTTAATTATCAGATATTTAAGTGCAACACTCCCCCGTAATGTATGCATGAGATAGAATATGTGAAAGTGCAAAACTCCCTCGTACACATGCAATATATTTCACTGATCTCTCCCCCGTTGGCATTATAAAAAAGAAGACATAAGCATTCAGATTGGATATAATTATTTTAGCCCAACAAGATCAATATCAGAGAATAAATCGTTTAGCACAACAATATGTGATACCGATAACAAATGCATATGACGAGAAACTTAGATAGTATTTATCATTTATGCCAATAGAAAACAGAGTCATGTACAAGAGTCATATGGGATTAGATAAAGATTAAGCATAAGGAAAGCATCATGAAGGACCAAACTTGAATAAAAAAAGATTCCAAATCATTCCAAAACAATTTCAAACATCATTTAAGCATATATTCCAATCAGATTATGATCCAAAGCACATTATTGTGCAGCGAAACAACATATTATGCATCAAGAAAGTATATTATGCAACAAGTTAATGTATTATGCAGAAAATTGTGACATTATGCCGCAAAATGTTATGCAACAAGACATTATGCAACAAGATGACTAATTCATGCAGCGAATAAGCATATTATGCAGCAGACTAATTATTGTACAGCAGAAATAGATGCATGATTGTTCTAAAAAAAGGTAATTTCAAGAATATTTTCATCAAGTATGCTATTTCAAACAAAAAGCAAACTAATATAGCATAAGTAAAGATATTTTCAAGAAAATAAGCTAGAGAAGTATAAACCAAGTCTCCATTTTGCCAAAGGCTACAAGTCTAAGCTTCTTGGAGACAAAGAAGAGAGCTTGAAGTATTTTTTAGTTTTGTGCTTGGATCAGCCACTTTTCAATATATCCAAAGTCAATTTTTGGCCTTCAAGCATACCTACAACATACTTCAATTTTTGACTTTTAGTACCCAAATTTTCTTGGGTCCTTGTGTGTTAGTTTTTGACAAAGTGCCTTTGGGAACCCAAGCTATTTTAGTTCCTAACTTATTATTGATATTCTTCCTTACATTGCAAGTTGATGCACTATGTCCTTTCCTATCACAATGAAAACATTTAATAAAGGGACTACTTGATGTACTTGATGAAACAAAGAAGTTCTTAAGAAACTTTTGTTGTTTATTAGGATTATACCCTAAACCAGTCTTTTGAAAAACGCATCTTTGGTTTCCAAGCAAAATGTTCAAATTATCTCTTCCATAGGTAAATTTTGAAAGAGTGTTTTTCAAGTCCTCAATCTCAATTTCAAATGCTTTACATGATGAGCAAGATGAGGGTGCATTTTCTAGTGATAAACATGTCATGCATGAAGAATTTGCATCAATAAGTCCAAGAGTTTCGTTTTCTATTTTAAGTTCCTCAATTTCCTTATTTAACATAGATATCTTGTTTTCAAAAGAGGAAATTGATTTCTTGGATGATGAAACAAGTTTTGCAAGTCTTATAGATTCATTATGTAATTCTTCAAATGCATCTTGCAATTCATCATAGGAAGGGGAAGAGTTTGATTCAGAAATTAAGGATGTTACCTCCATGTTATCTCCATCTTCCTCTTCTCCTCTAGCCATGAAACATAGATTGGCTTTCTTATTATCCGAGCTATCGGTTGAATCCATGTCATTATCATCCCAAGCTATGTAGGCTCTTCTTTCTTTCTTCTCCCTTGAGGATCTCTTGTGATGCTTTTCCACTTTACTTTGATAAATTGGGCACTCCATCTTCATGTGACCCAATTCTCCATATTCATAGCATTTAGGAGTGAATGAGGTTCCTTCTCCTTTGTGATAGACATTCTTTTGGGAAAAAGGGAGGTCTTCTTTGAGCTTCACTCTTCTTGAAGAATCTTCCAAATTTCTTTACTAGTAGAGCAAGATTCTCCTCATCTATGTCTAAGCCATCTCCATCATCTTCATCATCATTATGATCATTAATGACAGAGGAAGTGGCCTTGAGAGCAATCCCCTTCTTTTTGTTGTCAACTTCTTCACTTTGTTTGAGTCTATTCAACTCCAATTCATGTTCTTCGAGCTTGCCAAAAAGTGTGGCTAAAGTCATTGTAGCAAGATTTCTAGATTCCGAGATAGCCGTCACCTTAGGTTGTCAATCACTGCTCAAGCATCTTAAAACCTTGTTAATAAGATCTTCATTTGAAAATGTCTTTCCTAATGAAGCTAAATGATTAACTATATGTGTAAAATATTTTTACATTTCTTGAATGCTTTCAATATGGTTCATTCTAAAAAGTTCATATTCATGAGTGAGAGTATTAATTCTTGATCTTTTCACTTCACTAGTACCCTCATGGGTTACTTCTAAAACATCCCACATTTCTTAAGCAGATTTACAATTTGAAATTATAAAGAATTCATCATGCCCCAAAGATGTGGTAATAATATTTTTGGCTCTCAAATTATAATGAACCTTCTTTTTATCTTCATCCGTCCATTCACTTCTTGGTGTATTAATTCTTACACCATTTACAACTTGTGTGGGGACAAAAGGACCATTTTCAATAGTATCCCACACATCTAAGTCAATGGCTTCAATAAAAATTTTCATTCTTTCTTTCCAATAAGCATATCCATCCCTATTGAAAAAGGGAGGTCTATAGATTGAAGAACTTTCTATAAAATCATTTGAGGAGACCATCACTTTCTCTTGAAGCTGCTAAGCCCTTTACGCAAGAGCCTAACTCTGATACCACTTGTTAGCCAAGTGGCATCAAACTCAAGAGGGGGGGTGAATTGAGTTTATGAAAGATTTTCACAAATCTTTCGCAAAACCTTTGTTTATCAATTTTCGTTGAAGCTATTGGATGATTGAAGTGAATAGATAAATGAGTTTGAATACTTCACTTAGAAATTAAACAACCCAAGATGAATAACATTCAAGTAAGCATATAAAATAAATGCACAAATGTAAAGAGATAGGGTGAGAGAATCAAACACAAGGATTTATCCTGGTTCAGCCACCCCTTATGACCTACGTCCAGTCCTCAAGCGAACCATTCGAGATTTTCCACTAAACTTCAAGCTTGAACGGGTGCTTGAAAACCTTTACAGATTGGAGCACTCAACAATACCTTGGGATACTTCACCCTTGTGCTTTGAGCCTCAAAACAGGGATGCCTCACCCTATACAACCTTTGAGGGATACCCCACCCTCTTTACACCTTTGAAGGATACCTCACCTTCTTCTCAATAAAGGATACCTCACCCTTTTTCACTAGAGGGATACCTCACCCTCTTTACACAATAAGCAAAGTGTTTGAATGATAGAAACTCTCTTAAAGAGTAGATTAATACAAATTGAAGCTCTAACAATGCCCCTTTTGAATATCTCAAGTTTTCTTACAAAAACAGGGCAAAAACGTTTTCAGGATTGATTCTCGTATATGAGTGTTAGATTGATGTTCTAAATTGAAGTTCAACCCTTAATGAAGACCCAAGGCAAGTATTTATAAGTTGTATAAAGAAAAGAGCCGTTGGGGGTGATAAAGCCAAGCATTTAATGCATTTAATATAGCCGCTGGACATTGTCAGGGTGCGTGTAATCGATTACACAACAAATGTAATCGATTACATTATTGTTCCAATGTGTTCTTGGCTTTCTGGGCTCTGTGTAATCGATTACATTATTGGTGTAATCGATTACATGGCTTCTGACTTGCTTGTAATCGATTACAATATCCATGTAATCGATTACATGACTTCTGACTTGCTGTGTAATCGATTACAATATCCATGTAATTGATTACATGACTCTTTGAACGTGTTCTTGCCTTTCTGGGCTTATTGTAATCGATTACATTAATTGTGTAATCGATTACATGGCCTCTGACTTGCTTGTAATCGATTACATTGCTCATGTAATTGATTACAAGGCCTTTGTTTGCTGTGTAATCGATTACAAACATCATATAATCGATTACATTGGCCTTTGAACACATTTTTCAAGTCCAATAAAGCTTGTAAGCCATTTCTAACACCTCAAGACAATTGATTAAACATAAATCCTTTTAAGAGTGTTAGATTTAAGATAGAAACTCAAGTTTCTTGAAAACCATGTTTAACTTTGAAAATTTTCACTTATTTTGAAATGATATATTGAAAAACCATTTGATAAATCTTGAGATACTTAAAGGGCATTTTACATTGATATTATAATACCTATATCTAATATGCCTCTTTTGATCTTGGTCTTTATCTTTTGATCTTAGTCTTCTTTTTTGATCTTGATCTTCATCTTTGGCTTTGTTATCATCAAAAACCCATTTGACATGCTTCAAGACATAAGTATTTACAGAGATAACGTTTCTTCACATCTCAAACCAACAAGCAAGGAAACTTCAATTGAAAAGCATGAGTTAAGAATGATAGATCTTCATAAGATTCACTCTCAATCCCTCAAGTGTTTAAAAGGTAGGTTTTTCACTCAATTCAAACCCATGAAAATTGAAATACCATAAGCTTGCTTATCTTCTACTTCTCCACTACTTAGAACACATGCACACACAAATCATGAGGACTTTATTCAAGGTTGTAATGGGGTCAAGGTAAAGGAGAAGGTAATATGGATATGACAAGTTAAATACCAAAGAGAATAAAAGAGCATGAGAGCTGAGTTAAATTAACAAGCATGAAAGTTCATCCCAACTCCACCTAATACAAATTCCCTTTACATATTTTTTCCTTTCTTTTATTGCCTTGTTGATCCTTCTTTTCACAATTTTTTTTTGTTTTTTGTTTTTTTTTGTTTTTTGTTTTTTTTTAATTTTTTTAAAAAAATGAACATAATATATACATTTAAACAAATTTTTTTCATCCATTCTACACAAATACCCTCACACTTGTTCAAGAACTCATCCAATGATAAAGCTAATATTCTATTATTCCCTAAGACCAAGTAAGAACATGGTTTTTCATTTAAGGCACATAATGAGTTCACAACAAAGAATGATCAAATAAGCTCAAAGGGGTTAAGCAAGGGGAAATATGCCATTTTCAATGCTTTACGTTGACAGGAATCAGAGAATTTACAAGAAGTCATAAAAGTGTTTGATATCATATTAGGAATCAAAGAATTTCCAAGAAGCCATAAGAGTGCTTGATATCATATTGAGACAATATGATGCTGAGCAAGGCTGGCTATTTGATTAAAGTAGCTATTTCAAGAAAAATGCCTCAATCATATTGATGTATGCATATGAAAATGTAGTCTAAAAAAGAATCAAAGCAAGTTCTAGAGTAACAATGCCGTGAGTGAAATTCACACAAGAAATAAGAGAATGATACAAATGTTCAATCCATTCATCAATAGGCTTAAAATCTCACAAGGCATAATTCTATTATTCTCAGTCCACCAATTCAACATTTATAATTAAGCATGTGAATTTTAAGAAAGAAGACAATTTACTCAATCATGCAAATTTCCCTGAATTTGAATTGCTACTTCCACACAACTAGTTGTCTACCCAATTACTCCTTACTCTGTCACCAATTTTGATGTGTCTCAAGAGTAAATAATTTACTCTTTACTTTGCCATCCCTAATTACTTTTGTTGTTAATAAATTACTGACAAATATATAAACACACCAAACATATTAACAAGCACACTTCCTATTTTTTTTTGATTTTTTTTACACAACTATCCTTCCCCCCAACCAGATCACAACATTGTCCTCAATGTCAAAATATAGATAGGTAAAAGATATAAGATAGTACCTGTTGTTGCAATTACTGAAAAGAGAAACCTTACACAAATTAAAATAGAAACAAAGTATGATAAATAAAACTAAAGATAAAGGAAATTTATAAATGAAGTGCTAGGTCACACTCTTGTTCCTTGCTGCCTCCCTTGCCGCCTCCCTTGTTGCTGCCTCCCTTGCTGCTACCTTCTGACCAATCTATCTGAACTATTACTGGTTCAGGTTCATAAACAAAAGCTTGTAATTTATCAATTAATTCATCAACAGTAGAAGCAGATATAAGGAGTCGTCTTGCCGAAGGTGTGATAAAGCTCTGTTCCACAGCATGGTCAACAAAAGATAACAAGTTATCAAAGAAATTATTAACATTCAACAAACCTATGGGCTTATGGTGGATGTTCAGTTGAACCCAAGAGATAATTTGAAAAACTTCTTCCAAAGTACCAAAACTACCCAGTAAAGTAATGAATGCATCAGAGTTTTCTAGCATTATCCTTATTTGTCCATGCATAGATGATACTTGAATTTCCAGCCCAATTATCTGTCCAATGATGTTCCTTCGAGTTAAAGGTTCAGGAATGATACCTAAAACTTGACCACCTCTTATATGTGCAGAAAGTGATACAGCCCCCATTAACCCAATGCTACCTCCCCCATATACAACACGAATGTTCCTCGCAGTAAGTGTTCTGCCAGTAGTGCTTACTATGTTTACAAACTCTAAACCCTTCTCATAACTTGTCCCACAAAATACACAGATACTGATAAATCTACGAACTGAAGAAGAAGCTCCCTCTATTTCTACACTCACACTCTCTTTGAATGATTATGAGTTATAGGAAAATGAAGAAAATGAAGTGTTTAAATAGGGAAGAGAATAGAAAAAGTAATAATAGCTCCTATATGGGTAGATTGGTTGTTGTAAAAAAAAATTTGAATTCAAGAAACTTTTTTTTATTTTTTAATTTTTTTAATTTTTTTAGATTTAAAGAAAACCATCAGGGTAAAGAAGTCTAGAAACCCCTGAAGGATCCCGCCAAAAGGATCGTCTGTCCAAAATCAAAATACAATAGAATCATACAAAGATAAAATAATAATAACAAATGATGACATACATTTGTGTACAGGTTTCATGACAGATCTTTATACTGCGCGTCATGAGTGCAGTAATACCAAGACGACTCAGCTAATCTTGGAATTCTTCTCCCTCCCATTTATTTGAAAAAAAAGAGAATAAAGAAACTATCGTGGGTTTCCATCTTGGGTCTAGAACCTGGAGAGCTCATGTTTGGGTTTTTAACATCAACAAAAATGCTAAAATCTGAAACCCGCAATGTCCAAGATCCAGAACGCCCCATTCCAGGGCGCTGAGAACCCCTTCTAATAAAAGAGAGGATTAAGCTCAGATGCCTCATACGCTTTGGCAACAACGGGTTACTTCTCACTAATAACCAAAGTGGGACGCTTCTACTTGTCCATCAACTCCATAGTGCCTAGATGATGAACATTGGGTTATGGAGCGCGGCTCTTTATAGAGTATGACACACAAACCTTATTTATGGACCGACGTGCGAAGGTTCACCTGAGTCATTGATGGGTCTACTATTAGCAGGGGCTCGTAATCTAATTAAAGACCAAGTACAACCGAAGTTTCGTCATTTTTTATTTCTTTTTTTTATTCTTTATTCTTTTATTTTTTATTCTTTTTTTATTTTATTTTCTTTATTTTCTTTTTTTTAAGAAATGTACAAAATAATATATACAAGTTGTTGTGATTATGGCTCATATCTTCCTCTGGTTTCACATCTAGAAACGGCTTAAATGCCTTCTATGAGTCGAGGATAAGCTTCCCATCCAAATTTCTTAAAAATTGGTAAACAGGGTCTTTTTGAGTCAGATTTCCAAGACTGTAACGCTCTTGCTCGTCCTTGAAAAGATTTCACAAACTAAGAAGTTCATGCTGCACATATCCATAAGAATACGTCTCAAGAGTCAAGAAGATATTATCTAATGACTCCTTAATCAGTCCATTCTTAATGAAGAAAATTTTATCTTCTCTATTTACGAAAACCATTCTCAAAAAATGACATCGCATATTACAATTCCATCGCGTACATTTGTAACAAACTTTCATTCTTTTTACTATTCTCCTTTTTGAATATGAACTTTTACTGAGACCCGGCATATATGGGACAGATGAATCTGAAGATTCACCAGCTAAATGAACCTTGACTTCGATTATCCAGTGTATATCTTCTGGGATGCCCTTGTACATTAATAGTCTCAATCTTTCATACTTAGCTTTGTAGATTTTGGTTAGAGCATTTTTAGGAACAGAAGGGAAATGCTTTCTTAGATTTAAGAGAATGATATCCATTTTGAAGGAGAAGGAATCAGTTATTATGGGAAATTGAAAAATAAACTGACTTGAGAGTCACAAAATATCATTATCCGTCACTTAACCGGGAACACAAAGAACTACAAAAAGAAAGAAACAAAATTAAAATAAATTCTACTCATAACAAGGATTAGAAAGGGATATGGATTGTACCTCAACAACTTGATGTTTCAGAAATGGTTTGAGTCTTTATCCATTGACCTTGAATACATTACCATTCCTAGGGTTCTCAATGTCTATAGCCCCATGAGGATACACATGTTTGACAATAAAAGGACCAGTCCACCTAGATCTCAATTTTCTAGGGAATAGGTGAAGACGAGAGTTATAAAGCAGAACTTTTTGACCAATTTCAAAAGATTTTCTCAAATTTGATTTGTCATGAAAAGCTTTTGTTCTAGCTTTATAAATCTTTGAGTTTTCATATGCATCATTTCTCAATTCCTTAAGTTCATTCAATTATAATTTGCGTAACTTGGAAGCATTATCAAGATTTGAATTGAAAGCTTTAATGGCCCAAAATGCTTTATGCTCCAATTCTACAAGCAAGTGACAAATTTTTTCATAGACTAACCGATAGGGTGACATGCCTAAAGATGTTTTGAAAGTAGTACGATAAGCCCAAAGTGCATCATTTAATCTTAAAGACCAATCTTTATAATTTGGGTTAACTATTTTTTCTAAAAAATTTTTAATCTCTCTATTTGCTAATTCTACTTATCCACTTGTCTGAGGGTGATAAGGGGTGGCAATTTTGTGTGTGATGTTATATGTCTTCATTAAATATTCAAATGATTTATGACAAAAATATTTTCCCTCACCACTGATGATAGCTCGAGGGATTCCAAATCGACTCAAAACATTTTCTTTCAAGAATTTAAGAACAATTTTATGATCATTGTGTCGACATAGAATCGCCTCAATCCATTTTGAGACATAATCAACTGTAACTAAAATATACACAAATCCAAATGATGATGGAAATAGACCCATGAAATCAATTCCCCAATAATCAAAAATTTCAATGACAATGATAGGGTTCAAAGGCATCATGTCTCTTTTAGAAATGAAACCTAATTTCTGACAACTTTCATAACTTTTACAAAAAATATAGCTGTCTTTAAATAATGTGGGTTAATAAAATCCACACTGCAAGATTTTTGCAGCTATTTTCTTTGAAGTAAAATGACCTCTACATGCTTCTGAATGATAAAATTTAATGATACTACTTACCTCATTGTCGGGTACACATCTCCAAAAAATTTGGTCAGGATAATATTTGAACAAATATGAGTCATCCCAATAGAAAATTTTCACCTCAATCAATTTTTTTTCTGTCCTAGTGTGTCCATTGAGGCGGCATCTTACCTGTTACAAGAAAATTGATAATGTTAGCAAACCAAGGCATGAAATTAACAGAAAATAAAATTTCTTCAGGAAAAGAATCATTGATAGATGTGCTATCAAAAGATGAGCCTGTTGTAAGTCTAGATGAATGATCTGCAACAACATTTTCGGCTCCTTTCTTGTCTTTTATTGTGATGTTGAATTCTTGAAGCAACAAGATCTACCGTATCAACCTAGGTTTGGCATCCTACTTAGACATTAAATATATAACAGTAGCATGATCAGTGAAAACAACAGTGGAAGAACCAATTAAATAAGCTCAAAATTTGTCCAATGCAAAAATTAAAGCAAGTAGCTCTTTTTCAGTAGTGGTGTAATTCAGTTGTGCACTATTCAAAGTTTGACTTGCGTAATAAATTACATGAGGCTTACCTTCCTTTCTTTGGCTCAAAACAGCGCCAACAGCAAAATCACTAGCATCACACATCAACTCAAAAGGCAAAGACCAGTCAGGGGATTGCATGATAGAAGCAGATGTCAAAAGACCAATTAATTTTTTAAATTTTTTTTGATAATCTTGGGTCCAATCAAATGGTGCATCTTTTGTTAGAAGATTACATAATGGTCTAGATATGACACTAAAGTCCTTCATGAATCTTCTGTAAAATTCTGCATGTCCTAAAAATGAATGAACTTCTCTGACTATTTTTGGGGAAGGCAAATGAGCAATTAGTTCAACTTTGGCCTTATCAACTTCAATTCCTTTAGAAGATATCACATGACCTAACACTATTCCTGAGGTAACCATGTAATGACATTTTTCCCAATTTAACACAACCTTTTTCTTCGCATCTTTTAAGAACGTTTTCCAAATTATCAAAATAATTTTCAAAAGAATTTTCAAAAACTGTCAGGTCATCCATGAAAGCCTCTAAATAATGCTCAATCATGTCACTGAAAATACTTAGCATGCATCTTTAAAAAGTTGTCGGAGCATTACAAAGACCAAAATGCATTCTTCTATATGTAAAAGTGCCAAAGAGGCCAGTAAAATTGGTCATTTCTTGATCCTCCAATGCAATTGGTATTTGATTATACCCTGAATAACCATCAAGAAAATAATAGTAGGGATGTCCTGCTACTCTTTCCAAAATTTGATCAAGAAATGGCAAGGGAAAATGATCTTTCCTAGTGGCTGCATTCAATTTTCTAAAATCAATACACATACGCCAACTGGATGAGACTCGAGTAGGTATTAATTCACCTTTTTCATTTTCAACCACTGTTATTCTAGATTTCTTAGGCACAACTTGTGTCGGGCTTACCCACTAGCTATCAGCGATAGGATAGATAATTTCAACATCAAGTAATTTAAGAACTTCAGCTTTAACTACCTTTTTCATATGTGAATTTAATCTTCTTTGAGGTTGTTGAGATGTTTTAGCATTATCCTCTAAATGTATTCTATGTGTACAAATTAATGGATTAATACCTTTTATATCCTTTAATGTCCATCCAATTGTACTTTTATGTATTTTAAGTACTTCTATCAACATACCTTCTTGTTCTTTAGTCAGGGATGAGGAAATTACCACTGGAAAACTTTGTTCTTCTCCAAAAAATGTGTACTTCAATCCAGCAGATAATGGCTTTAGTTCTAATGCGGGTACTTCTTCATGGGTATCATCATTCATGCTTTTTAGCTATTTGAATCTCGGCTTCCATCCTTTGTATTCCATTACTTGTGTACATTTAAGCAAAGAGCATATTTAAGAAACATTATCATCTAATTGTGCAGCTGAATCAAATGAATTAATTAAATAAATTTCTAATGGGTCAGAAGAACTCCTGATTTGAAGATGATTATCTATAATGGCCTCAATTCCTTCAATTTGTTCCTTTTCATCATAAACTTCCTGTGGTTACTTGCACATGTTGAAAACATTAAGCTCTATTGTCATATTTCCAAATGTTAACTTCACCACTCCATTTCTGTAATTTATCAAAGTATTAGATGTTGCTAAAAATGGGTGACCTAAAATAACATAAATTGACTTGCTACTATTTTCCATAGGTTCAGTTTCTAAGATAATAAAATCCACAGGATATATGAATTTATCAACATGTACCAACACATCTTCCACTATTCTTTTTGGAATTTTAATTAATCTATCAGCAAGTAGAAGAGTTACAGAAGTTAGTTTTAACTCACCCAGGTTGAGTTACTGATAAACTGAATATGGAAGCAAATTAACACTAGCACCAAGATCAAGTAAAGCTCGTTCAATTTTATGTTCACCAATAATGCATGAAACTGTAGGACAACCAGGGTCTTTATATTTCAACGCCTTATTGTTATGAATAATGGAACTTACTTGTTCAGTCAAAAAAGCATTCTTTTTCACATTATGTTTCCTTTTAATATTGCACAAGTCTTTCAAAAATTTGGCATAACATGAAATCTGTTTGATAGCATCTAACAGAGGAATATTGACCTTCACTTGTTTAAGGATTTCAAAAATGTCACTGTTATGGTTCACTTTACTTGAATTATTTAATGCTTGAGGATATGGGGGTCAAGGCGAGGGTTTAGTCTCCTTTTGGCTAGGTGGCTTATTAACTTCTTCCTCATCTTTGGGACATGACTCATCATTTTTCTCATAAAGTTTAAGAATTTATTTTTCAATAACTTTTCCACTCCTAAGAGCTATCACTGACTTGACTTAATCTATTTGTTGGCTTTCTGAACTACCCTCATTTAGGCTATACTGACTCTTGGAATTTGGTTGAGGTTGAGAGGTAAATTTTCCTTTCTCGTGAATGGCAAGTGCAGAAGAAAGTTTAGCAAGAGTGCCTTTTATGTCAATCATTGCTTGAGTGTTTTGGTTATTAATGGCCTCTTGCTTTTCCATGAATGCATGCAATGTTCCTTTAAGGTTTTTCCTATATGGTGGGACATAAGGTGCATATCCTTGAGAATTTTATGAATCCTGCTATGCTTGAGGAGGTGGTGGTTGCATGAATTGTGCCTGATTGTTAGTCCTCTAATTGAAGTTTAGGTGATTTCTCCATCCCGGATTATATGTATCTGAAAAAGAAAAAGAGAATGACTTTTTAAAATTATTCATTGCATTTACTTGCTCATGCACAACTTCTTTAAAAATAAATTTTTTTGGACATTCATTTGTTGAGTGTCCCAATTCATCACAAATGTTACAAATTTCTTCATTTTGCACAGATTTGATTTCTTTTACTTTCCCTGATTCCATGCCTTCAACCTTTCTAGCCAAACTAGCAAACCTAGCATTTAGATCTTCTTCTTGACTAAGATGATATTTTCCTTTACTAGCATTTGCAAGGTTATATCTAATTGAATTTTTAGAAGGATTAGTACCATGCTAAGATTGAAAATTTTGAGCCAAATGGTCTAAATAGTCTAAAGCTTCTTCAGGTTCTTTATCAAGAAACTCACCATTGCACATTGTTTCCATAAATTATTTAGTTTCGGGTATTAAACCTTCATAAATGAAGCTTATAGTGCGCTATTTTTCAAAACCAAGATGTGGGCAAGAATTCAACAAATCTTTAAAACGTTCCCAAATTTGAAAATATGCTTCACTTGAATTTTGGGAAAAAATTTAAATTTGTCTTTTCAAAGCATTGGTTTTATGTGTTGGAAAAAATTTCTTTAAAAACTCATATTGCATTTCTTGCCATGTGCTAATTGATCTTGGTTTCAAAGCGTTAAACTAAGTTTTTACTTTATCTTTCAAAGAAAAAGGAAATAATTTAAGCTTAACAACCTCTTCAGTGCAAGTTTGATCATTAAAAGCAGTACATACTTCCTCAAATTCTTTTAGATGTAAATATGGGCTTTCAGATTCTAAACCATGGAAATTAGAAAGTAAAGAAATCATACCTAGCTTGAATATAAAATTGTTAGCATTGAGTGGAAAGATAAAATACGATGGACTAGAATTCTGAGATGGTTGCAAATACTCACGCATGGTTCTTAATGGTTGATTTTCATGTTCATCATGCACACTTTCATTTTCAGCCATTGTGTTTAATGTGTGTGATTGTGATTTAGACAAATTAATATGTAAAATACTAGGATTAACGTTAATCAAACGACCAGAATTTGAATCACAATACCAATTAAGCATAAATAAGTAACTTAAAATATAAAATAAAATGTATAAGCTGGCGGTATAAACTGTCCATTAAATATTAAGAAAAATGTGGTATAAACCAGCCACCAAATAAGTTAGTATGCAGAAAAATTAAACTGTTAGAAGCAAGAAAATTGAAATGTTAGAAGTAAGAAAATAAAAATGTTAGAAGCAGGTAAAGTAAAAAGTTAGATAGTGATAAAGTAAAAAGTTATATAGTTAATAAGTTAGTAAACAAGAAAATTAAAAGGTTAGTAGGTTAGTAAGTTAGAAAGTTAGAAATAAAATACGAGAAAGTAAAATACAAAAAATAAAGTGCGAGAAAGTAAAGTGAGAAAGTAAAATACGAGAAAATAAAAGGAGAGTTTCCCCACTAAGTTAGTACGTTAGTAAGTACAAAGAAAAAATTAAAAGAGTAGAATATATATATATATATATATATATATATATATATATAAGATCCACAGGAAAAAAATATAAATATATATATACAAAATATGTATACCATAAATTTGTTCTTCAAATCTAGTCTCCGGTAACGGCACAAAAAACTTGATGCGGATTAAAAGTTACAAACTCAAGTGTAGGTTGTTTCAAGTAATAAATTTTCGGGAGTCCGAGGTCGATCCACAGAGAATTGATGAAGAAGAATTTATTTGATGTAAGAAAAATATTTTTTCACAACAATAAAAGTGATAAAACTTAGTCACAAATAAAAAAGATTTACTTGAGTTAGGAGATCCACTCTTGGTAAATAAAATAAAGACAAGATTAATTCTTTTTATAACTCAATTAGAATTCACACATAATGGAGGTTCTAATCGAAAAATACAATAATCAAAGTTCATTAAAAATTATATACGTAATTATATTATGATTCCTTTAATTATTTATTAACACCACCACTTATAAATGGGCTCAAGCATTCATTGTGCCAACCTCTTGTCTACAATAAATCAAGATCTCCACTTTACAAGGAGGATTTCTAAATTGATTGGAAACAAAATACAACACGTATGATGACCACTTGAAAATATATCATTTAAGTACAAGAAAGAAATGAGTCTAACCTTATTTCATTACCAAGAGTTTCGCCCTTTCACCCAAGTAAAATGAAACTTAGTTACTCATAGATAAGAAGAAAGAAAAAGAGAAGAAGAAGAAGAAGAAGAAGAAGAAGAAGAAGAAGAAGAACATAACTTCAATTTAGAACAAAAGAAAACTACAACAAGATAATTAAACAACAAAATAGCATGATTTTGGTATCTAACACCTAACACCTTCCATGATCTGCCAACGCTCCCTTTTATAGAGGATTAGGGATACAAAATGACAAGGGGGCTGAGTCATGAGTGAGTGGATGAGTGGAAAATGAGTGAAAAATGCCAAATGACTTTTGATCAGTGAAAAATTATAGAAATTTTTTGTCTCAAAAATCATTCAGCTCTAAAGTCATTGCATTCATCATTTTTTTACCAAGTGATCTCATAAAAATTCTAGGCCTACATCTTAGCTTTCAAATGCCACTAGAATCACCTCAAAATGGCACCTACAGCCTGAGATATGGCCTAATTACTATACAGTATTCAGGCCCAGTTATAGCTCCTCTGTTCTGAATTCCAAGCCCAATATGACCTCCAAGGAGTCTGATTTAAATCTTGTGTTCTTCATGAAAGTTGTTGATATGGGTCTTAACTTGCAGATACCAAAATTTAAGCCCAATCTAGATCTTACAGCCGAGTTATGTTCTGATTACTGCACACTATTCAGGTTCTAATCACAAAACTTGTATTCTGACTTCTAAGCCTAATTAGTTCCACTAGATGTCCGACTTTAACCTCGACCTCTTATGAAAGTTGTAGAGCTCTCTCTTGTATTCTGACTTCTAAGCCTAATTAGTTCCACTAGATGTCCGACTTTAACCTCGACCTCTTATGAAAGTTGTAGAGCTCTCTCTTATTTTTTCAACAAGGTAAAATACATAATTTTCAGACATCTAAAACTCAAGATATGGCCAAAATATAGAAACAGTGTAAAACGTAAATCATGCTGAAAAAAATCAATTAAGTCCAATTTGAGTTCAAATCTACAAAACATAACCAAGCTCAATCAATTAAATACATAGAGAGTGTAAATGACTAAAATTGAGGGTTTACTAATGTATCAAATATGTGATTATCAGTGGTGTTAATAGATGATTAAAGGAATCATAATATAATTACGTATATAATTTTTAATGAACTTTGAATGTTATATTTTCTGATTGGAACCTCCATTATGTGTGTATTCTAATTGAGTTATAAAAAAAATTAATCTTGTCCTTAATTTATTTACTAAGAGTGGATCTCCTAACCCAAGTAAATTTTTTTATTTGTGACCAAGTTTTATAACTTTTATTGTTATGACAAAATATTTACTTTACATCAAAGAATTTTTCTTCATCAATTCCCTGTGGATTGACCTTGGACTCCCGACAATTTATTACTTGAAATAACCTGCACTTGAATTTGTAACTTTTAATCTGCATCACTAAACCTTTGGTTAGGAGATCTGTTATTATAAGTTATGTAGGGATACACTCGACATGAGTTTGAAACTCCTGAATCTTCTCTCTAATAAACATATACTTTGTATCAAAAGCTTTGAGCGCTTAAAGCTCTTACTGATTTGAGAGAAGCACATTACGACAGGGTTATCATAATAGATAGTAAGAGGCATGAAATTACTCTCCACAATACGAAATTCAGTAATCAAAATTTTTAACTATACCGCTTGACGCGTAGCCTCATAATAAGCTATACACTCTGCCTCCATAATAGAAGTAGCTGTAAGTGTCTGTTTAACACTCTTCCAAGAAATAGCTCCTCTTGCTAGCATAAAGATATATCCTGATATGGACTTATAGTCATTTGGACAACCACCATAATTAGAATCAGTATAGCCTATCACCTCAAGGCGATCCGACCTCCTATAGGCGAGCATATAACCTTTGGTACCCTGTAGATACCTCGTAACTTGTTTTGTAGCCTGCCAATGAGCCACACTAGGTTTGCTCAAGTATCTCCCAAGTACTTAACAACAAAAGTAATATTAGGACGTGTACAAACTTAAGCATACATAAGGCTGACAACAGCGGAAGCATATAGAACCTTCTCTATTTCAGCAACGTCTTTATCATTTTGAGGACACTAGGTATTAAAGATTCTTTCACCCTTTTAAATAGGTGTAGCACAAGGATTGCAAGATTTCATATTAAATCTATTCAGAATCCTTTCAATATAAGCTTTCTGAGACAAGCCAAGAATACCACGAGATCTATCATGGTGAATATCAATACCTAATACAAAAGAGGTATCACCAAGATCTTTCATATCAAAATGTGCTATTAACATCTGCTTAGTTTCATTCAGAAAAATAATATCATTACTAGCCAACAATACATCATCAATATATAAAACAAGAATGGTGAATCTGCTTCCACTAAACTTCAAATAAATGCATTGGTAAACAATATTTTCTTTAAAACTAAGAGAGCCAACAATATAATCAAATTTCAAGTACCAATGTCTGGAAGCATGTTTCAATCCATAAATGGATCTTCTCAATTTGTATATCATATGATCTTTACCATCTTCAACAAAACCATCAAGTTGATCTATATATGCATCATCATACAAATCAACATTTAGGAAGGCGGTCTTAACATCCATTTGATGAAACTCCAAATCAAAATAAGCAACCAAGGCCATCACAACACGAAAAGAGTCTTTAGTGGAGACCAGTGAGAATGTCTCCTTATAATCAATGCTTTCCCTCTAGTTATATCCCTTAACAACAAGTCTGGCCTTATACCTCTCAATTTCACCTTTAGCATCATGTTTGGTCTTAAAAACCTATTTATAACCAACAGTTTTACAACCAGTAGGCAACTCCACCAATTCCAAAATATTATTCTTTCTCATAGAAGCCAACTCATCCTCCATAACCATTACCCATTGGGCACTATTAGGACTAACTATGGCCTCTTGAAAAGAAATAAGATCAGAATCCTCAACTGAATTAAACTTATGCTCATGCAGGTACACAAAATAATCCTTGAATCTAGTAGACTCAGTGGATATAGGAACCCACTTAGATCTTCTCAGTGGAGTCACAACAACATCTGGAATCTATACATTATTTTTGACTGGTTGAAGGATATTGACATTATCCACAGGATCAATAACATCATCATTATATATCAAAGGAGTTGGCATTATCCTTGGAAAGGGATCAATAGGAATAGGAATAACAACATGCTCCTCACTGAAATCAACAATACGCTGCTCCTGAGTTCCACCACGCTCTAAATCACTTTCAAAATAGACAGCCTGATTAGATTTAATAACTCTAGTAGTATGAAAGGATAATAGAACCTAAAACCCCTTGAGCCAATGCAATAACCAATGAAGAAAATCACAAATAGTTTTAGGATCAAACTTCTTTAAATATAGGTTATAAGGTCACACCTCTGCCTTACAACCCCAAACACAAAATGCCTCAAAATAGGTTATTTGTCTAACATAAGCTTATATGGAGTCTTCAACACAGATTTACTTGGCACATGATTTAATATATAAGCAGCGGTCTTCAGGGCATCTCCCCACAAGAATTCTGGAAGAGTGAAATAACTAAACATACATCTCAACATATCCATAAGAGTACGATTTACCCTTTTTGAAATAAGAGTAATAGGCCCACAAATATCTATATGAATTAACTGTAGTGTTCCTTCACTCTTGGTAACCCTATTATTCTTGGCTCCAACTGTAAGTTTCCATTTTATGCAATCAACACATGTATCAGAATTAGAGAAGTCTAGATCATGAAGAATATTCTCCTTGATCATCTTCTCCATTCTCTCCCTAGAGATGTGTCTTAAATGTTTGTGCGACAACATAGAAAGGTTTTCAATAACTCTACCACGCTTGTTCCTAACAATATTATTGATATCTAAACATCGTTAGATCAACATAAGGGGTCAATATTTAACATATAAAGGTCATTAGACGAAACTCTAGAAATACTAGAAATAACTAGAATAAAATCATAAGGTAATGAAACTCTCTTATCACTAAATAAATATGATAATGCAACTATCCAAAATACAAATTGGAAACAGGTTCCTTCTTGTAGAGAACACACAGATGGTGCCTTTTAAACCTAAAGAATATCCAATACACAACTTCAAGGAAATAATACTTATATACTCTACTTTGACACTAACTTTATTTCCTATGTGATCAACTACTCTTATTCACTTAGCTTTCGCCTATTTTGAACTCTAGTAATGAGATTGTAACGTGAATAGTTGCACTAATATCTAACAAAAAAGTGTTAGAAGGAACGTTAACAAGATTAGATTCATAACACATTAGAGCTAGGGGTTTAGCTTCTTTCTCCTTAATCCAATTATTAAACTCTATACAATTAGCTTGTTTAGGCAATCCAAAAATTTTGTGGCACGTTCATAATCACCATTCACACAATCATGCTTAGTTTTGGTCAACACAAAGAGGTCATATGCCCTTCTAGATCTGTTAATAGCCTCACAAAAAAATGGTTGACATTATCCACTTCATGAAAAGTCTCCTTAATGGCTTTGTCCATGCTATACTTTATTGGCATGAGACGAACTTTATTTAAATGATCCCACCTTTAATATTTCACCCTAATCATAGTGGAAAACATATCCTTGGGTTTCGAGGCTCATCCACAGCGAGAACAACATCAATAATAGAGATGACTAGAAATAAACTCATTGACTCAACCCAGTCTTCATAATTGGTCCCACACAACTTTGTTAAAACATTTATTTTCATAAGCAAAATTGAGTCAATATTTCAAAGGGAGATTTTCTTGTCGAGTATTTCAATAAACAAGATGAGCAATAACCACAATGGAGCTTTCCTGATAATCTCATATTTTATACATTAATAAACCCTTATTTTTAGTCATTTACACTCTCCATATACTTAATTAATTGAGCTTGGTTATGTTTTGTAAGTTTGGACTCAAATTGAACTTAATTGATTTTTTTTCAGCATAATTTATGTCTTACACTATTTCTGTATTTTGGTCATATCTTGAGTTCTAAATGTCTAATAATTATATATTTTACCTTGTAAGAAATATAAGAGATAACTCTACAACTTTCATGAGAGCTCTAGGTCAAAATTAGACATCTAGTGGAGCTAATTGGTCTTGGAATTTAGAACACGGGTTTTGTGATTGGAACTTGAATAGTGTACAGTAATCAGAGCATAAATCAAGCTGTAAGAACTGAATTAGGCTGAAATTTTTGGCATCTGCAAGTTAAGACCTATATCTACAACTTTCATGAAGAACACAAGACTCACTTTGGATTGCTTAGAGGTCATGCTAGGCTTACAAGTCAGAATAGAGGAGTTGTAGCTGGGCCTGAGTAATGTGTAGTAATCAGATCATATCTTGAGTTGTAGGAATGTTTTTAGGCTGAAAGCAACGACATTTGAAAGCTAAGAAAAGCCTACAACTTTCATGAAGACCATTTTTCAGTTCTCTAATGCATTCAATGAGTTCAGTACTAAATGATTTCAGAGACAAAGAATCTCAATAATTTTCCAATCATTAAAAGTCGTTTGGCATTTTTCACTCATTTTCCACTCATCCACCCACTCATGAATCAGCCCCCTTGTCATTTTTGTATCTTTAATCCTCTATAAAAGGCACCATTAGCTAATCATTTATGAATCTTGGTGTTAGTTATCAAGATCATGCTATTGTGTTGTTTGTTTATCTTGTTGTAGTTTTCTTTTGTTCTAAATTGAAGTTATGTTCTTCTTCTTCTTCTTCTTCTCTCTTTCTTTCTTCTTGTCTATGAGTAACTAATTTTCATTTTACTTAGGTGAAAGGGTGAAGCTTTTAGTAATAAATTAAGGTTAGATTAATTTCTTTCTTATGCTTAAATGATATATTATCAAGTGGTCATTATACATGTTGTATTTTGTTTTTAATCAATTTAGAAACCCTCTTTGTAAAATGAAGATCTTGATTCATTGTAGACAAGAGGTTGACACAATGAATGTTTGAGCCCATTTATAAGTAGTGATATTAATAAATAATTAAAGGAACCATAAATGAACTTTGAATGTTGTATTTTCCGATTGGAACCTCTATTATGCGTGGATTCTAATTGAGTTATAAAAAAATTTAATCTTATCCTTAATTTACTTACCAAGAGTGGATGTCCAAACCCAAGTAAATCTTTTTTATTTGTGACTAAGTTTTATTACCTTTATTGTTGTGACAAAATATTTTCTTTACGTTAAAGAATTTTTCTTCATCAATTCCTTGTGGATTGACTTCGGACTCTCGAGAAATTATTACTTGAAACAACCTGCACTTAGGTTTGTAACTTTTAATTCGCATCAAGTTTTTGGTGCCATTACCGGGGACTTAATTTGAAAACAAATTTTTGTGTAAATATTTTGTATATATATATTTATTTATTTTTTCTTGTGGATCTTGTAAATATATATATTTTTTCTACTCTTTTATTTTTTTCTTTGTATATACTAACGTACTAACGTACGTTTGATAGGGCACAATGGCGTCATTTGATCCATGTAGCCGACCCCACCTAGTGGGAAAAGGCTTGGTTGTTGTTGTTGTTGTTGTTGTATACTAACGTACTAATTTAGTAAGAGAAACTCTCCCTTCTCCTATGTAATCTTTAATTATTAATTAAATAATTTTTGTTCTTCTCTTCTCTCTCACTGAAAAAAAATTGGCTTGCAGGTTCTCTGGTTTTTATTTTATGTTCTAATAATATCTCAATCTTGACTCTTCTCTTCTTCTTCCTTCACGGCTCTGGTGGGGCTCTACCTCTATCGATTTTCATATTTTAAATTTACTTTCTGTACTTTATTTTTTGTATTTTACTTTTTGTACTTTATTTTTTGTATTTTATTTTCTGCACTTTAATTTCTATACTTTATTTTCTGTATTTTACTTTCTATATTTTATTTCTAACTTTCTAACTTACTAACCTACTAACTTTTTAATTTTCTTGCTTACTAACTTACTAACTATCTAACTTTTTACTTTATTAATTATCTAACTTTTTACTTTATCAACTATTTAACTTTTTACTTTACCTGCTTACTAACTTTTTAATTATTTGGTGTTTGATTTATACCACACCCTTGTGAGTATATATTTGGTGGTTGGTTTATACCACACCCTTGTTAATATTTATTAACTACGTGTTAATATATATTTAGTGGCTAGTTTATACCACACCCGTGTTAATATATTTAACAACAGGTTTATACCTCCTACTTGTACATTTTCTTTTCTATTTTAAGTTACTTGTTTATGCTTAATTGGTATCGTGATTTAAATTCTGGTCATTTAGTTAAAATTAATCTGGGTACTTAATATATTGATTTGTTTGAATCACAATCACACACATTAAATGCAATGGCTGAAAATGAAAGTGTGCATGATGAACATGAAAATCAACCATTGCGAATCATGTGTGAATATTTGCAACCGTCTCAAAATTATATTCCATCATATTTTATCTTTCCACTCAATGCTAACAATTTTAAATTTAAGTTGGGTATGATTTCATTACTTCCTAATTTTCATGGTTTAGAATCTGAAAGCCCATATTTACATCTAAAACAATTTGAGGAAGTATGTACTGCTTTTAATGATCAAACTTGCACTGAAAAGATTGTTAAGCTTAAATTGTTTCCTTTTTCTTTGAAAGATAAAGCAAAAACTTTGCTGAACACTTTGAAACCAAGATCAATTAGCACATGACAAGAAATGCAAGGTGAGTGTTTAATGAAATTTTTTCTAACACATAATACCAATGCTTTGAAAAGACAAATCCAAAACTTTTTCCAAAATTCAAATGAAGCATATTTTCAAATTTAGGAACATTTTAAAGATTTGTTAAATTCTTGCCCACATCATGGTTTTGAAAAATGGCGCACTATAAACTTCTTTTATGAAGGGTAACACTTGAAACCAAACAATTTGTGAAAACGTTGTGCAATTGTGAGTTTCTTGATAAAGAACCTGAAGAAGCTTTAGACTATTTAGACTATTTGGCTGAAAATTCTCAATCTTGGCATGGTACTAATTGTTCTAAAAATTCAATTAGATATAACATTACAAATGCTAGTAAAGGAAAATATTATCTTAGTCAAGAAGAAGATCTAAATGCTAGGTTTGCTAGTTTAGCTAGAAAGGTTGAAGCCATGGAATCAGGAAAAGTAAAAGAAATCAAATCTGTGCAAAATGAAAAAATGTATAGCATTTGTGATGAATTAGGACACTCAACAAATGAATGTCCAAAAATCTCTGTTTTTAAAGAAATTGTGCATGAGCAAGTAAATGCAATGAACAATTTTAAAAAGTCATTCACTTCTTCTTTTTCAGATACATACAATCCGAGATGGAGAAATCACCCGAACTTCAGTTGGAAGACTAACAATCAGGCACAATTTATGCAACCACCACCTCCTCAGGCACAACAAGACTCTCAAAATTCTCAATGATATACACCCTATGTCCCACTATATAGGAAAAATCTTGAGGAAACATTGCATGCATTTATGGAAAAACAAGAGGCCATTAATAACCAAAATACTCAAGCTATGATTGACATAAAAGACACTCTTGCTAAACTTTCTTCTACACTCACCATTCACGAGAAAGGAAAGTTTCCCTCTCAACCTCAACTAAATCCCAAGGGTCAGTACAGTCTAAATGATGGTAGTTCAGAAATCCAACAAATAGATCAAGTCAAGTTAGTGATAACTCTTAGGAGTAGAAATGTTGTTGAAAAACAAATTCCAAAATCGGGTGAGAGAGATGATGAATCAAGTTCCAAAGATGAGGAAGGAGTTGATAAGCTACCTGGCCAAAAGGAGACCAAACCTTCGCCTTCACCTCTATATCCTCAAGCATTAAACAATTCAAGTAAAGTAAACCATAGCAGTGAAATTTTTGAAATTCTTAAACAAGTGAAGGTCAATATTCCTATGTTAGATGCTATCAAACAGATTCCTTGTTATGCTAAATTTTTGAAGGACCTATGCACCGTTAAAAAGAAACTAAATGTGAAAAAGAATGCCTTTTTGACTAAACAGGTAAGTTCCATTCTTCAAAATAATAATGCATTGAAATATAAAGACCCTGGTTGTCCTACAGTTTCATGCATTATTGGAGAACATAAAATTGAACGAGCTTTACTTGATCTTGGTCTAGTGTTAATTTGCTTCCATATTCAATTTATCAGCAACTCAACCTAGGTGAGTTAAAACTAACTTCTGTAACTCTTCTACTTGCTAATAGATCAATTAAAATTCTAAAAGGAATAGTGGAAGATGTGTTGATATAAGTTGATAAATTCATATATCCTGTGGATTTTATTGTCTTAGAAACTGAACCTATGAAAAATAGTAGTAAGTCAACTCTTGTTACCCATTTTTAGTAACATCTAATGCTTTGATAAATTATATAAATGAAGTGGTGAAGCTAACATTTGGAAATATGACACTGGAGCTTAATGTTTTCAATATGTGCAAGCAACCACAGGAAGTCTATGATGAAAAGGAAGTTGAAGGGATTGAGGCCATTATAGATGATCATTTTCAAATCAAGAGTTCTTTTGATCCATTAGAAATTTGTTTAATTAATTCATTTGATTCAGCTGCACAATTAGATGATGATGTTTCTGAAATATGTTATTTACTTGACTGTACATAGGTAATGGAATACAAAGGATGGAAGCCGAGATTCGAAGAGCTAAAACCCATGAATGATGATACCCATGAAGAAGTACCCACACTGAAACTAAATCCATTACCTGTCAGATTGAAGTACACATTTTTGGGAGAAGAACAAAGCTTTCCAATGGTAATTTCCTCATCCTTGACCAAAGAACAAGAAGATATTTTGATAGATGTACTTAAAAGGCATAAAAGTACAATTGGATGGACATTAAAGGACATAAAAGGCATTAATCTATTAATCTGTACACATAGAATACATTTAGAGAATAATGCTAAAATATCTCAACAACCTCAAAGAAGATTAAATCCACATATGAAAAAGATAGTTAGAGCTGAAGTTCTTAAATTACTTAATGTTGGAATTATCTATCCTATCTCTGATAGCCAGTGGGTAAGCCCTACACAAGTTGTGCCTCAGAAATTTGGAATAACAGTGGTTGAAAATGAAAAGGTGAATTAATACCTACCCGAGTCTCATCCAGTTGGCGTATGTGTGTTGAATTTAGAAAATTGAATGCAACCACTAGGAAAGATCATTTCCCTTTGCCATTTCTTGATCAAATTTTGGAAAGAGTAGCAGGACATCCCAACTATTATTTTTTTGATGGTTATTCAAGGTATAATTAAATACCAATTGCATTAGAGGATAAAGAAAATACCACTTTTATGTGCCTCTTTGGCACTTTTGCATATAGAAGAATGTTTTTTGGTCTTTGTAATGCTCCGTAACTTTTCAAAGACACATGTTAAGTATTTTCAGTGACATGATTGGGCATTATTTAGAGGCTTTCATGGATAACCTGACAATTTTTGGAAATTCTTTTGAAAATTATCTTGAAAATTTGGAAAAAGTTCTTTAAAGATGCGAAGAAAAAAGGATTTGTGTTAAATTGAAAAAAATGTCATTACATTGTTACATCAGGATTAGGTCATATGATATTTTCTAAGGGAATTGAAGTTGATAAGACTAAAGTTGAATTAATTACTTATTTGTCTTACCCAAAAACAGTCAGAGAAGTTCGTTCTTTTTTAGGACATGCAGGATTTTATAAAAGATTCGTTAAAGACTTTAGTGCCATATCTAGACCATTATGTAATCTTCTAACAAAAAATGCACCATTTGATTGGACTCAAGATTGTCAAAAATCTTTTAAAAAATTAATTGGTCTTTTGACTTCTGCTCCTATCATGCAATCCCATAATTGGTCTTTGCCGTTTGAGTTAATGTGTGATGCTAGTGATTTTGCTGTTGGCGCTATTTTAGGATAGAGAAAGGAAGTATGCCTCATGTAATTTATTTCGCAAGTCAAACTTTGAATAGTACACAAATGAATTACACCATTACTAAAAAAGAACTACTTGCTGTAATTTTTGCATTGGATAAATTTCAAGCTTATTTAATTGGTTATTCTACTGTTATTTTCACTGATCATGTTGTTGTTAGATATTTAATATCTATGCAGGATGCCTAACCTAGGTTAATACGGTGGATCTTGTTGCTTCAAGAATTCAACATCACAATAAAAGATAAGAAATGAGCTGAAAATGTTGTTGCAGATCATTTGTCCAGACTTATAACAGGCTCATCTTTTGATAGCACACCTATCAATGATTCTTTTTCTGAAGAATTTTTATTTTTTGTCAATTTCATCTCTTAGTTTGTTAACATTGTCAATTTTCTTGTAATAAGTAAGATGCCGCCTCAATGGATGCACCAAGATAGAATTTTTTTTTTGATTGAGGTGAAAAATTTCTATTGGGATAATCCATATTTGCTCAAATATTATCCTGATCAAATCTTTCAGAGATGTGTACCTGACAATGACGTAAGTAGTGTCATTAAATTTTGTTATTCAGAAGCATGTGGAGGTCATTTTTCTTCAAAGAAAACAGCTGCAAAAATCTTGCAGTATGGCCCACTTTATTTAAGGACAGCTATATTTTTTACAAAAGTTGTGAAAATTATCAGAAATTGGGGTCCATTTCTAAACGAGACATGATGCCTTTGAATCCTATCGTTGTCATTGAAATTTTTTATTGTTAGGGAATTGATTTCATGGGTCCATTTCCACCATTATTTGGATTTATGTATATTTTGGTTGCAGTTGATTATGTCTCAAAATAGATTGAGGCGATTCCATGTCGATACAATGATTATAGAACTGTTCTTAAATTTTTAAAAGAAAATGTTTTGAATCGATTTGGAATCCCTCTAGCTATCATCAGTGATGGGGGAACACATTTTTATAATAAGTCATTTGAATCTTTAATGAAGAAATATGGTCTTACCCACAAAATTGCCACCTCTTATCACCCTCAGACAAGTGGACACGTATAATTAGCAAATAAGGAGATTAAACAAATTTTAGAAAAAATAGTTAACTCAAATCGTAAAGATTGGTCTTTAAGATTAAATGATACACTTTGGGCTTATCTTACTGCTTTCAAAACATTTTTAGGTATGTCACCCTATCAGTTAGTCTATGGAAAACCTTGTCACTTGCTTGTAGAATTGGGGTATAAAGTATTTTAGGCCATTAAAGATTTTAACTTAAGTCTTGATGATTCTTGCAAGTTATGTAAATTACAATTGAATGAACTTAAGGAATTGAGAAATGATGCATATGAAAACTCAAAGATTTATAAAGCTAGAACAAAAGCTTTTCATGACAAATCAATTTTGAGAAAATCTTTTGAAATTAGTCAAAAAGTTCTACTTTATAATTTTCGTTTTCACCTATTCCTTAGAAAATTGAGATCTAGGTGGACTGATCCTTTTATTGTCAAACATGTGCATCCTCGTGGGGCTATAAACATTGAGAACCGTAGGAATGGTAATGTATTTAAGGTCAATGGACAAAGACTTAAACCATTTCTGGAATATCAAGTTGTTGAGGTAGAATCCATCTCCCTTTCTAATCCATGTTATGAGTAGAATTTATTTTAATTTTGTTTCTTTCTTTTTGCAGTTCTTTGTGTTCTCGATTAAGTGGTGGATAATGGTACTCCGTGACTCTCAAGTCGGTTTGTTTTTTAGTTTTCTATAATAATTGATTCTTTCTCCTTTAAAAATAGATGTCATTCTCTCAAATCTAAGAAAGCATTTCCCTTCTTTTCCTCAAAATGCTCTAACAAAAATCTACAAAGCCAGGTGTGAGAGACTAAGATTGTTAATGCACATGGGCATCTCAGAAGATATACGCTGGATAATCGAAGCAAAGGTTCGTTTAGCTGGTAAATTTTTAGATTCAGTTGTCCCATACATATCGGGTCTCAGTAAAAGTTCGTATTCAAAAAAGAGAAGAGCCAAAAGAATACAAGTTTGTTACAAATGTGCGCAATAGAATTGTAACATGTGATGTTGTTCTTTGGGAATGGTTTCCGCAGATAGAGAAGATAAAATATTCTTCATTAAGAATGGGCTGAGTAAGGAGTCGTTAGATAATATCTTATTGACTCTTGAGACGCATTCTAGTGGAGTTGTGCATCGTGAACTTCTTAGTTTGTGGAATCTCTTCAAGGATGAGCAAACATGTTACAGTCTTGGGAATCTAACTCTAAATGATCCTGTTTGCCAATTTATAAGAAAATTAGATAGGAAGCTTATTCTCGACTCATAGAAGGCATTTAAGCCGTTACTAGACGTAAGACCATAGAAAGATGTGAGCCACAATCACAACAACATGTATATATTATTTTGTACATTTACTAAGAAAGGAAAAAAGAAAAAAAAGGACAAAAAGAAAAAAGAAAGAAAAAAAGAGGGCGAAACTTTGGTTGTACTTAGTCTTTAATTAGATTAGGAGCCCCGGGTAGATGCTCATCCCATCATTGACTGGGGTGGACCTTCGCATGCTGGTCCATAAATAAGGTTTGGGTGTCATGCTTTGTAGAGAGTCGCGCAAGCATTCCTAGGTTTTAACCATAGGCTCTGCTTACTAATGGACAAATATAAGCGTTCCGTGTTTGCTTTCTCGTGTGACAATGTCTTTGAGCTCAAATCCTGGTATTGATTTATTGGGTTCCTGAGCGTAACTTCATTAGCTGTGGGCACTGGTCGTTGTATTCAGATTTTCTCTATTTAACTAGAGGGACGATGCATAGGCTGGGATATCCCACAAGCGGGAGGAGTGCCTTAAGTCTGAAATTCCTTAAGGGAATTAGATGTCTCTTTCAAGGGGCAGTAATATTCTAAAGGCTACTGCACTCATGATGCGCAGTATAAAGATACGCCATGAAAACTATATATAAAGGTATGCCATCATTTCTTATTATAATCTTTGTATGATTTTGAGTATTTTGGTTTTGGACAGACGATCCTTTAGGCGGGATCTTTCAGGGGTTTCTAGACTTCTTTACCCTGATGGTTTTCTTGAAGTAAAAAAAATAAAAAAACTATTTTTTTTTAATTTTAAACTTTTCTGACAATAGCCAACCTACCCATATCGGTGCTATCATTACCTTTTTCCATTCTCTTCCCTATTTAAACACTTCATTTTCTTCACTTTCCTCTAACTCATAATCATTCAAAGGGAGTGTGAGTGTAGAAATGGAGGGAGCTTCTTCTTCGGTTCATAGATTTACTAGTATCTGTGTATTTTATGGGACAAGTTATGTGAAGGGTTTAGAGTTTGTAAATGTAGTAAGCACTGTTGGTAGAACACTTGCTGCGAGGAACACTCATGTAGTATATGGGGGAGATAGCATTGGGTTAATGAAGGCTGTATCACTTTCTACACATCTAAGAGGTGGTCAAGTTTTAGGTATCATTCCTGAACCTTTGACTCGAAGGAACATCATTGGAAAGACAGAGCTGGAACTTCAAGTATCATCTATGCATGGACGAATGAGGACAATGCTTGAAAACTCTACTGCATTCATTGCCTTACCGGGTGGTTTTGGTACTTTGGAAGAAGTTTTTCAAATTATCTCTTGGGCCCAACTGAACATCTACCATAAACCCATAGGTTTGTTGAACGTTAATAATTTCTTTGATAATTTATTATCTTTTGTTGACTATGCTGTGGAACAGAGCTTTATCACACCTTCGAAAAAATGACTCCTTATATTTGCTTCAACTATTGATGAATTAATTGAGAAATTATAAATTTTTGTTTATGAAACTTAACCAGTAATAGCTCAGATAGATTGGTCAGAAGGAAGCAGTCAGGGAGGCAGCAAGGAACAAGAGTGTGATCTGACATTTTATCTATAACTTTCCTTTATGTTTGGTTTTATTTATCGTACTTTATTTCTGTTTAAATTTGTGTAAGGTTTTTCTTTTCAGTAATTGCAGTAACAGGTAATATCTTCTATCCATTACCTATCTATGTTTTGACATTAAGGACAATATTGTGATCTGGTTGGGGGAAGGATGGTTGTGAGAAAAAAAACCCAAAAAATAGGAAGTGTGTTTATTAATATGTTTGGTGTGTTTATATGTTTGTCATCAATTTATTAACAACAAAAGTAATTAAGGATGGTAGAGTAAAGAGTAAATTATTTACTCTTGAGACGCATTAAAATTGGTGGCAGAGTAAGGAGTAATTAGGTAGACAACTAGTTTGTGTGGAAGTAACAATTCAAATTCAGGAAAATTTGAATGATTGAGTAAATTGTCTTCTTTCTTAAAAGTCACATGCTTGGTTATGAATGTTGAATTGGTGGACTGAGAATGATAGATATACGACTTGTTAGATTTTGAGCCTATTGATGAATGGATTGAACATTTGTACCATTCTCTTCTTTCTTGTATGAATTTCACTGATGGAATTGTTACTCTAAAACTTGCTTTGATTCTTTTTGAGACTACATTTTCACTTGTATACATAAACATGATTGAAGCATTTTTCTTAAAATAGCTACTTTAACCAAATAGCCTAGAATGATTGATGCACAAATAGGCAGCCTTGCTCAGCAGCATATTGTCTCAATATGAGATATCAAGCACTCTTATGACTTCTTTAAAATTCTATGATTCCTAATATGATATCAAGCACTCCTATAACTTCTTAGAAATTCTCTGATTCCTGCCAACGTAAGGCATTGGAAATGACCTATTTTCCTTTGCTTAAACCCCTTTGAGCTTATTTGACCATTCTTTGTTTTGAGCTCATTATGTGCTTTAAATGAGAAACCATGTTCTTACCCGGCCTTAGGGAATAAGAGAACATTAGTTTTGTCATTGGATGAGTTCTTGAACAAGTGTGGGTGTGTGTGAGTAGAATGGTTAAAAAAATGTTTAATTAAAAAAATGTATATATTATGTTCGTCTTGTAAAAATAAAAAATAAAAAAATGTATAAAGTAGGGCCAATAATGCAATAAAGAAAAGGAAAAGAATATGTCAAGAGAATTTGTATTAGGTGGAGTTGGGATAAACTTTCATGCTTGCTAATTGAACTCAGCTCTCACACTCTTTTGTTCTCTTTAGTATTTAACTTGTCATATCCATATTACCTTTTCCTTTACCTTGACCCTATTACGACCTTGAATAAAGTCCTCATGATTTATGTATGCATGTGTTCTGAGTAGTGGAGAAGTAGAAGATAAGCAAGATTATGGTAATGAAATTTTCATGGGTTGAATTGAGTGAAATACCTACCTTTTAAACACTTGAGGGATTGAGAGTGAATTTTATGAGGATCTATCATTCTTGACTCATGCTTTTCAATTGAATTTTCCTTGCTTGTTGGTGAGATGTGAAGAAACGTTACCTCATAAATGTTTTGATCCCTAGAATGATTGTTTGCTCTTCATTCTTAAATATTATTAGAAATTGAGTCTTTTAGAATTTTTAGCTTTTGAGTTTGTGTTATTTTTCCTTGTTCCCTAGTCTTATGTGTTTTTCCCAGGAGTGCAAAAAGTTAAGTATGAGAGAATTTGATAATCACATATTTTATACATTAATAAACCCTTATTTTTAGTCATTTACACTCTCCATGTACTTAATTGATTGAGTTTGGTTTTGTTTTGTAAGTTTGGACTCACATTCAACTTAATTTATTTTTTTAGCATGATTTATGTCTTACATTGTTTCTGTATTTTGGCCATATCTTGAGTTATAAATATCTAATAATTATATATTTTACCTTTTAGGAAAGATAAGAGAGAGCTCTACAACTTTCATGAAGAGCTCTAGGTTAAAATCAGACATCTAGTGGAGCTAATTGGTCTTGGAAGTCAGAACACAAGTTTTGTGATTGGAACTTGAATATTGTATAGTAATTAGAGCATAACTCGGGCTGGAATTTTGGTATCTATAAGTTAAGATTTATATCTACAACTTTTATGAAGAACACAAGACTCACTTCGGATTACTTAGAGGTCATATTGGGCTTGCAACTTATAACGGAGGAGCTGTAGCTGGGCCTGAGTATTATGTAGTAATCAAATAATATCTCAAGTTTTAGGAATGTTTTTGGACTGACACTAATGGCATTTGAAAGCTAAGACAAAAACCTACAACTTTCATGAAGACCATTTTTCAATTCTCTAAGGTATTCAATGAGTTTTGCACTGAATAATTTTGGAGACAAAGAATCTCAATAATTTTTCACTCATCAAAAGTCATTTGGCATTTTCCACTCATCCACTCACTCATGAATCAGCCCCCTTGTTATTTTGTATCTATAATCCTATATAAAAGGCACCATTAGCTGATCATTTATGAATCTTGGTGTTAGTTATCAAGATCATGCTAATGTGTTATTTGTTTATCTTATTGTAGTTTTCTTTTGTTCTAAATTGAAGTTATGTTCTTCTTCTTCTTCTTTTCTCTTTATTTCTTCTTGTCTATAAGTAACTAATTTTTATTTTACTTAGGTGAAAGGGTGAAACTTTTGGTAATAAATTAAGGTTAGATTAATTTCTTTCTTGTACTTAAATGATATATTATCATGTGGTCATTATACGTGTTGTATTCTATTTTCAATCAATTTAGAAACCCTCCTTGTAAAGTAGAGATCTTGATTCATTGTAGACACGAGGTTGACACAATGAATGCTCGAGCTCATTTATAAGTGGTGATGTTAATAAATAACTAAAGGAACCATAATATAATTACATATATAATCTTAAATGAACTTTGAATGTTGTATTTTCTTATTGGAACCTCTATTATGTGTGGATTCTAATTGAGTTATAAAAAGAATTAATATTGTCCTTAATTTACTTATCAAGAGTGGATCTCCTAACCCAAGTAAATCTTTTTTATTTGTGACCAAGTTTTATTACCTTTATTGTTGTGACAAAATATTTTCCTTATGTTAAAGAATTTTTCTTCATCAATTCCCTGTGGATCGACCTCGGACTCCCGAGAATTTATTACTTGAAACAACTTGTACTTGAGTCTGCAACTTTTAATTCGCATCATCTCCCATGAAATTGTAATCCCGCCTAAGGGTCCTGAATTACAACACATGAGTAGACTCCTACAGACATTAAAATCATGTCCCTAAAGCTAGTACCGAGAGGATACTGAAAACTCTAAAGACATAACCTCAATGCTCTTAACAAATCATTAGGAATTATATTAATAAAGGCAAACCGATAGGATAAGCGCATTATTAACATAATCCCCAATGCCATAAAATAACAATATTTTATCAACAAAATAGCACATTGCCACAATTGATCCCTATCACGACTGTGATCGCGGCGAAAAATAGCAACTCATAGGATTTTAAAAAATAAAAAATGGAGTCGCCACCAATTTTATTTAAATTAAGAAAAATTAGAAAACCTTTTTTTGAAAATGGTCTTTGAAAACCAGATTAGATTCAGGAGATAGGGAAGGGTGGAAACTTAATCCCACAGCACTCCTAACACACTCGTCCTAAGACGGTAACTTAAGTCAATTGTGAAAAAATTAATAATCTCAAAATACATTTATTTTACTCCTCTTAAAAACATTGTATATATATATATATATATATATATATATATATATATATATATATATATAATAAAAAAATAAATTGTGAAAATTTAATTTTTGGCTTAACAGAATAGAGATTCTGCTCCTACGTATCCTCAGGTGTAATGAGGAAATCAAAGTCACGTAGTTCTTTAGAAAATGATTATGGGTTTGTTGATTTTAATTATGAAAAAGATTTTTGGAAAGGAAGTTTGTTTGAAAACAAATTCATTCTTGCACAGGGTTCAAGTTAGCACTGGGCTACTCAATAAACCCTTATGATCCAAACGACATTGAAGATAACAGCCGCTATTCAATCATCATCATTGGTCATTGCACTGATTCAAATACATATTTTTATTTTAATTTTATTATTTTCTATAAAAAACTTTTTTTATTTAATGTCAACAAAACAAAACAATTCAAAATACAGATAAAAATAACCCAAACATGATATTAGCCTAAAAATCATCAGCGCAATTAGAATAAAGATTAAACCCCAATTTTTTTATTGTTATTTTCTATTTCGTTTGCTTTTCATTTTTTTATTTTTAATCAACTATCACAAAAAATGCATAAGAAATAAATAAATAAAAACAAAATAACATAGGTGAATAAACCAAAAGGAAATGAAAGGTAAGTATCTGGTCTTGACAGAGGCGCAATGAAAACTCACAAGGGAAGGAAATTAAGAGCTCGATGGTGGAGTGCAGAGCGATAGAGAGAACGGGCTCGACCGGCTGGTGGCGCTACTGGGTGAAGTGGTCGGGGCACGGTGGATTGTTCGAGTCTGGAGTGGCTTGTCGCAAAGGTGAGGCTAGGTGTGTGTTTCGGTTGGTCAAATCTGGTACAGTGGCTGTTGCACGGTCCATGACGGATGGAACGATTTTGGTTCACTTTGATTTGGTTGGTTTCGATGAGTGGAGTGTAGCGGCGAGGCTGGGTGCTGGTTCGTGCAGATCTGGGCTGGTGGTGTGGCAACAGCAGGTCACGATTTCTGGTTCGAGCATGGCAGTGCTGAGTCAATGGCGAGGTTGGGTGTGGGTCAGAGTGCGCGGGCCGATGACGCAGTGTGCGGGTTTGTGCATCGCGGTTCGCGATGCTGGTTTGGGTGAAGAAGGTGAAGGTGGGTGATTGCTGGTGTGTAGGTGAGTGTTCCTGCAGAGGGATTGTGTGCCTGTCAAGGGATTGTGTGTGAAGTCTGTGAAGTCATCTTTGAGTAAGTGAGTGGATGTAAAGTGATTGAAATAATGCAAAATAGTGCAGAGTATAAAGTAACAAGCTGCAAATATATATATATATATATATATATATATATATATATAACATTTTTTTTTATATAGACAAAGTGAGAAAATAAATGGGGTAAAATATGATTAGATGATTTGGTCAAGAATGTGGATAATTATTCTTTTATTTTCTTTCAATTTTTTATATTTTTATTTTGGAGCCCAGTCAAAATTAAGTGTTCATAATTGTCTCTCTTTACTTGCTTCTTACTAGAGAAAAAGAAAAACTATGGTTTTTCATATTATCGTCATAAGAAATGAGTAAAGACATGAACTCCAACTTTTGTCCGACAAAGTATAAGATGATAAATGCAAAACAATGCGAGAACAATGACAGGAATTAAAAATGCAAGGAGATGATGCGTTCGAAAGTAAATGACAAGAATTTAAAATGCATGGAGCCGATGCACTCAAAATAAATGACAAGAAATTAAAATGTAGGGAGCCGATGTGCTCAAAAGTAAATGACAAGAAATTAAAATGCATGAATCCGATGCGTTCAAAAGTAAATGACAAGAACCGATGCGCTCAAAAGTAAATGACAGGAATTTAAAATGCATGGAGCCGATGCACTCAAAAGTAAATGACAGAAATTTAAATGATAGAAGCCGATGCGCTTAAAAGTAAATGACAGAAATGTAATCGACAAGAGCCGATGCTCTGAAAATAAATGACATGAAATTTAAATGACAAGAGCCGATGCGCTCAAAAGTAAATGACAAGAAATTAAAATGCATGGAGCCGATGTGCTCAAAAGTAAATGACAGGAGCCGATGCGTTCAAAAGAGCCAATGCACTCAAAAGTAAATGACAGGAAATTAAAATGCATAGAGCCAATGCGCTCAAAGATGAATGACAAGAATTAAAATGCATAGAGCCGATGAGCTCAAAATAAATGATAAGAATTTAAAATGCGTGGAATATGCCTAAATGCACTGGGCCTTTGAGCCCCCTAACAAAACAAAACAGGCCTTTGAACCTAAAACTAAATGAAATAGGCCCCTGAGCGAGAAAACTTTATGCAGTGGACCTTGAGCCAGAAAACTTATGCAGTGGGCCTCTAGCCAGAAAACTTTATGCAGTGAGCTTTGAGCCCAAACAAATGAATGTACTTAAGAAAAACCTTTTTTTTTTTACCAAAGCTTTGAACCAAATGCTTCCTGGAAAACTTTGACCAACTAAACCCACATTCAAAGGGGATCATTACCAATCTCATCTTGTTCAAATTTCTCTTCATTGGATATGGCTTGTGTAGAAGCTTATGATTTTTTCCCTCTAAAGGTTCTTATTTTCACTGGACACACTTCAATCTGAATCATCTATTGAGAATATCATTCCTTTCATTGATTGAAACTTTAGAGCTCCTTTGGCTCTAGTTGTTCAACAAGAGGCTACCATTAGATGGTTAAATTATACTATTGTACTCATGTTCACCTAACCTGAAGCATCATGTACCAAATATGCATGGATTCAAAAGTACACCAAGAAAGAGATTTACTAACTTAGTAACTTTTTGACTGATTTTGGAAGTATGACTACACAAAGGGCATTTACAAAGGATAAAGACACAAGAAGTAGAATAGCAAGAAAGCTAAAAGTTTTTTGCCCCAGTATGGATGTGATTGATCCTTACTCGACAACTGGATATCATGACCATTGTTTTATCAGGTATTTTCAAAAATCTACCCTCATGTAGGGTATCAAATGAATTTGACCAAGGGTATGTCATTTGTGAACAAAGTTGCCCCAATGTGGGACAATTAAGAACAATTTTTTTTAGTGTATGCCATGAAGTTTCCCTAGTGTAGGGCCAAATCAAACTAAAAAATTATCCCGGTTTAGAGTCGAATTGAATAGGACAGAGACTTGCCTTAGTTTACAGCCACATTGAACCAAAAGATTTGCCCCAGTATAGGTCAAATCGAGCTAGAGAAAAAAATGACTCAATGTAGAACCAAACTGAATAGGGTAGAAATTTGCCCCAGTGTAAATCTCTTTTTTTTTTCTTTTTTTTTTTCTTAAACAGCCCTTGCGGGTTTTTAGTCTAACAAGCTTTTTAAAAAAAAAACAATAAACTAGATACTTGTATGAGCACAACCTTTTGTCTCAAAATTAGAATTTATGAAAATAAAGACAATCATTCATTAACCAGAGTGGACTTTTTAATGATTGAAGCATGGCCAAGGTTAGTGATTATGAAATGAAAGATATAAGGCTCAAACAAGTATTTAAGGGTCGAGTGGGACCAAGGATCCTTGTTCAAAATTAACTTTTGTCAATTGCCTTTGCGCTTTCGAACACACTTTTCTCTTATTGTTCTCTATTTCTTCCCTTTTCTTTTCACTTCAATTATTCACCTTTATTATGACATTTTTCATTCCATTTTCTTTCTTCTTTCTTTCCCTTCTCACTTTTTTGTTTTGTTTTGTTCTTTTATTTTTTTTTCCTTTAGTTTTACTTTCTACCCCTTTCACCTTTTTTTCTTTTTCTCTTTTTCCATTATGCTTCAAAATAGTCACCATGGCAATCAACCTTTGTTTTGTGCTATCCTCTAGTATAGGGGGGATCCTTGTCTAGGGTTTATTAAAGAAAATTTTCAAGTTCAAAAAGGAATAATGAGAGATAATGAAAAGATGAATTCTTGTGAAGGATAGAGAAAGATGACCAATCTTTATTTCAAATCTTGATTGCTCATTTTCAAATATTTTAATTTAAAGACAAAAGGATAATGCACACCAAGTGATTACTTCTTTGCTCCCTTTTATTTTTCCTTTTTGATTCATTCTTTTTTTTTTATTTTTTTTTTGTAAATGGCACTTGCACACGTAGACCTTATGACTACTGACATCTATAAAACCAGGAATCATCAAGAATTGGAGTCCAATGGGGTCCTAATATAAAGAAGACACTTTGAGTAAACGAAAGAAAATAAATGACAAAAAAGATCATGAAAATGAAAGGAAGCAAGATATGCTTGAATCCATGCAAAATCATTACATTAATGCTTTAAGAAAGTTAACATAAGTTCAGCATCACAAAATTCTAAGATGACAGTCACATCAATTAACGCCTCAGATCGCCAGTTGTTCAGAGGTTTCAAGTTGCTGGAGGCCGATTGGTATAGACAGGACGAGTTGGGATATATGGACGCGACGAGTTGACTTGGTATAAGGTCTGGTGAGTTGAATGAGCGGGTGGAGGCGCTTAATAAGAAGGGTAATGATTTGGGTTATATGGAGGGGCTCGGTAGGTAGGGTAAGATGGTGAATGACAGGTTTGGTTTTGCACGTAACTCACTTCTGGCTCCTTTTCCTTAGGGAAAAACTCCTTTTTGAAACCACTTTCATCATTACCAGTTGGCAATTTTCCAGCTTTTACCATAATTTTAACCCTATTCCTGGCAGCTATTATCTCAGTAAAGTTTAGATAAGTAGCACCCATCATTGTCTCAATATAAGGAGCTCCCAGAGTCCTTAGAAAATATGAGCACATTTTTGTCAACATCAACGGTGGTTGCACTTGTGCTGCAAGAGGTCTCCATCTCTGGGCATACTGCTTAAAGGCTTCCTCACTTTTCTTTTGCAGTATTCCCAACTATTCTCTAGTTGGGGCTGTATCTAGGTTGAACCGATACTGTCCCATGAACAAGTTTGCCTAGTCATCCCAAGAATCAAGTTTGGAAAGGTCTTGTTGGATACACCATTCCAAAGCAAGCCTAGTCAAACTTTTGTGGAAGAAACTGACAATGAACTTTCAGTCCTTTGACCAAATTGACATTTTGGTAATGTAGGTTTTCAGATGGAAAAAAGGTTGGCGCTCCCGTCATATTTGTTGAATCCTGGAATCTTAAAGTCCTTGGGAATGAAAATGTTAGCAGTAGGGAGCAACTCTTTTATCCCAAGGGGACCGTAGATGCTAGAACCCCTGATTACTTTGATTTGTTCTTCCATCCTTTTAATTTGATTTGTTCTTCCATCCTTTTAATCCATTCTTCTTCCATATTATCCTTTTGAATTGCCACATGACCACTCCCAGTAGGAAATCCTATTATCACTGGGATGGACATATGTGGTTGTTCTTATGTGAATTCAGCATTACCACGAACCTCATTTCGAGTATCCTCTGAAGAATGATACCATTCTTTGATAGGAATCACTAGCGGTGCAATATTCGAGGTTCTTCCCATAACAGGCATGTCAGTGGTGATCCTGGGGTTTGTCCTTATGGAAATGATAGTTAGCAGGCACGAATGTGCCTCAGTCACTCCGGTGCTTCCAGCTGCCCCAATTAAGGTGAGAGTCTCCCTCATGGCCAACAACATTTCCTCAATTCTTCCTTAAGACTATTTCATTTCGTCCATCCTCCCTTTAATCTCATTAACTTCCATACTCAAGTTTCTGCCTTCACTCTTAGCCGTTATTACTGCAAGCCTTGCTTGAGCCCTTGTATTATGAACTCAGGTTTGGTTAGCATTTTCTTTCCTAGGCCGCACAATAGTTCCTTTTATTTGATTTATCAAAACAAAATAACATTAGACAAAGAATGAGATGAAATGAATATATGCATGAGATGCATAAGATGAAATGAATGAATTTTGTGATGAAAACATTTTCTCTTCTTTCTCTTTTTTGTTTCTCTTTTTTTTAACAAAAAAATGCTAGGATTGCCATGAAAATGCAAGATGATGTATCTTTTTCTTTTTTTGAATGCTAAGAATGTTATGAAAATGTAAGATAATGTATCTTTTTTTTTAGAATGCTAGGAATGTCATGAAAATGCAAGATATATATTTTTTTAAGAATGCTAAGAATGCTATGAAAAATGCAAGGTGATGTATATATATATATATATATATATATATATATATATATATATATATATATATATATTAAGAAAATGCTAAGAATCCTATGAAAATACAAGATGGTGTATTTTTTTTTGTTTTATTTTAAGCCATTTTTTCTAAAAATGCTATGAATGCCATGAAAATGCAAGATGTTTGTTTTTAGAATGCTATGAAAATGTAAGCCATGTGTAATGCAAGATGAAGTATCTTTTTTTTATGCTGATTTTTTTTTAAAAGAATGCAAGAATGGATGACATAAGAAATGGATATATAAAGAAAAAGTACGTCCCCTTTGTGCCTTAGTCAGGTGGAACTTAAAAGTTAGATTTCCTTAAGGTCACGACTCTAATTTTAGCAGTCATTATGTTCAATCTATCAGTGCAAGGTTTTTAAGACAGATCTAAACTTCTAAAAATCATGGTCCCCAGATTGCCCCTATCTAGAAAGACAAGGACCCAATTCATGAATTAATTACAAGTAGGGATAAACTCTCTCAATATGACTAGTCCATAATACTAGTAACAATCTGTGTGGTGTCTCAACAAATGTCAAGTGAGCATAAGCCCCTCAATAACAAAAGTTGAGGCCCCACCAATTCCTCGGGTTCACACAAACTTGGGTATAGAGCCCAAAAAGTGTGTGAGGTAAGTGATAGTGACGTGTATGAGGTAGCATACTAACCTGTACAAGAATTTAAAAAGACCAAATTACCCCAACCTGCAAAAACATACATACAACAGTCAGTCGGTAATCATCTACCCTAGGGTTTTAATAATTAAATACAAAATATATAAAAAATATATACAAGTAAATCATGTCAAAATAAACACAAGATAATGTTATCAGAAATTTACATAAAAGTACTAAATAAAATATATTTACAAACAAATAAGAAAACAAAAACAAAGACAAAATGGGTAATATAAATAATAAAGATTATTAATAATTTGCATAACTAACAACAATAGGCCTAACTCCTCAAGTCTCCCCAGTGGAGTCGCCATCTGTCGCGACCGTGATCATGGTGAAAAATAGTAACTCATAGGATTTTAGAAAATGAAAAATTGAGTTGCCACCAATTTTATTTAAATTAGGAAAATTGGAAAAGGTTAACTTTGAGTCCATATCTTTTTACCTTGGTCTTGGATGTGCTTACTGCACATATCTATTAGACTATTTGTATACCACAAGTGCACAGGTCATTCAAGTAATATAGTGTAAAATAAAGTTTGTTCCCAAGAAGATATTGGCTTCCAAAGCTAAATATCAACCAATAGCTTAACTAATTCTATTTAAGAACGTAAAAATAGAGATATTATAAATAAACTAAATCTAAACTGCAAAGCAATAAAGATAATGCTTAGAGTTCTTGAGATTCCTTCTTCTCCTCCTATTTCAACTAATGACATGCAAACCTTACAAGCAACATCAATGAATTGTTAAGTTAGCTTGAAAATATGATTTAGTTAAAAGTCTATGTCTAGGTCAATTAACCATAACTTTAGTTACCTGATTCCCTATGTTTCCATGAGAACTAGTGTAAATCTACTCATGAATGATCTATTCTCAAACACCTGCTATACATGGCTAAAAGGTATATTTCTATCTAGTTAGTGAATCAATTTATCCAAGTCAATTGAATGAAATTGAACATGCATCAACCATACATTAGATCTAAAATCCAAATTCTTATGTCTAGGTTCATCATATTTTAACAAATCACTCAAAAGTTAATCAAACCTTTAAGAGCATTAAGAACCATAAACATCAATATATACTCAAAAGATTACAAAATCATTAATATTCATAGGAGGATCCAAAGAAAACCCTAAATACAACTTAGCTAATCATTGAACACGAAATTACAACCACAAAAACCATCTTCAAAAGATAAGGAAGAGAGAAAAGAGAAAGAAGAAGTAAGGAAACTCTTTAGATATGATCATTGAAGCTTGAATCATCTTCCATAAGGAAGATGACCTCCAACCTTGCTTCCTTAGGCTCCCTCAGCCTCTAAATAGTAAAACCTAGCGCAGCTTCTCTAAACTTGATAAAAGTTATCATACAAAATGGGTACAATAGCATTTATAAGTTGTCAAAATAGAGTCACGCCGTGATATTAAACACATCATACTGCAGCGCGAGGGTAATTAGGTCACAGAAGTCGCGACGTCCATTTTTCTGCACTGCAGCGCTTTAGCCTCCGGCTCATGTACTGAAGCAGAGGATCCACAACGTCGCGACATTGACATGCTTGCGCCGCAGCGTTGAATGCTGGTCTTCATTTTTGGCTTTCTCTTGGACCTCCTTGTCCAAAGCTACTCCAAACTCTTTATTTTTATGCTTGATTGGAGCTCTTCTTATAACATAGAAATTACCACTTTAATAGCTCATGCAAATGTACTCAATTCATCAAAGTTTTGGAAGTATTTGCTCAAGATCACAATGGAAGTCATCAAAATGAAACCAGATGAATATGATGCTAAAATCTTCCATTTATGCCTACAAACAAGGACTAAGCAACTAATAAAGCATAGATATAGGACACAAATAACTATATTTTATAGAGTTATCACACCCCCAAACCTAGGTTTTTGCTAGCCCTCGAGCAAAATAAAGTACATTTATAAAGATTAACATTAATAACCTGCATTTAGCCATTTTTAACATTCCACTTTCACTTAACCCAAGCTAGTGTATGATGATTGTGTAAAACCTCAAAGAATACATATACCTCACAATCAGTTTCACACGTATACAATCCTCATCATACTAACATTCACAGCTTCTTTTCATACAAGATATTTTTCCCAAAATCATGCAAAGAAAACTTCTTCCATTCTCTTCATATTCATCCAAATGAGATTATGAACATACACATGAATATAATTCACAGAATCTACAATATTGTAATATAACTCTCTCTCCACTAATGTAAATCACACAAGATTAAGGATCAAAATGGACTTTATTAGCTTATAATGTAAGGCCAAGGGTAATGGGTAACAAAATAAAAGGATAAGATTTAACACAAACATTGAGAAACATAAACATGGTATTCCAAGTCATGAGCTTCTAGCAGATATTAGTAGGGTATTCAACAGTGAATGTAGAAAACTCGCCAGAACTATTTTGATGTTTTTCGAACTTTACTTTTCTTATGCTTTGCTTTTTCTCTCTTGTTTTTAATTTTTCTTTCTTTTCATTTCTCTTTCTTTTTTTTTTCAAACATTTTGCAAAGCAATGATTTTTCTTTGATTGTATCTGGCTCCTTCAAGCTTATTTTGTATTGAATCATTAATACCCCTAATCACTAGATTCACTTCAAGAAATAACATATTATGTACTCAACAAACAATAATGGTAGGAAGAAAATGCAATGCTTTCACATGCATTAGAATGGTTAACAAGTTAACGAACACAATGATTATGAAAAACAAATAAGGCAAACATTTATAAAGCTTCAAAAGGGACCAATAATAAAATCATGTCAGGTTAAGCTTGAAAAGGCTTAGTCGGTCCAAACAATGCCCTAATCATTTCCTCAATAATGTACAATCTAAGATTTTGCCTCAAGAGAGTTGAAAAATAATTTCTAGGATAATCGAAACTCTACATGTACATCCATAAACATTCTCTAGACATGTACTCTTATCATTTTCAAAGTTACACTTGCATCTAAGTGGAATGTAAATCATGCATCAAAAGCGACTAAATTGTTTTACATACTTCAAGATCACATAAGGTTTCAATGTAAAGGGAGCAAATAGTAACCTTCTACATCAATGGACAATCATAACAACACCTGCATCTTGCAACATATCATGCATTCAAATAGATACAACTTTTTCAATCAAAGCATGCATAGCATCATGTGCATAATATTAAAAATTGAAACTTCTTCAAATCCATTATTAGTAATAGCCAAAGTAATAGAAAATCATGAAAACATGGTGGCTATCACAACTGCATACAGTAAATATTATCACATATGCATACTTAATACATTATAATCATCAAAGCATGTAATAATACTCCCCCAAACCTAAGTGAGACAATCACTGTTAGTATAAGTATACTAAAATATAAAATAACATAAAAAATAAAACAAATATGTACAAAATAGAGCACAACGCCGTGACATTAACTGACAACGTCGTGACATGTTAGCTCGTCTGCAGAATTCTGCAGAAAACACTCACCAACACCGCAACATTAAGCTGCCAACGTCACGACGTGAGAGGTCAGTCTACAAAATATTGCAGCAAACATAGTTTTGCTGCTGATTCTACTTCAAAGTGGTCTCCAGCACCAGTAAAACTTGTTCAAAAAGTTAGATTACCATTTATACAACATAAACATAATATACTACAAAATCAACATACTAACATATTTAATACTTGAAACATAACTAAAATATAAAAATAATCAAAAACATAAAACTAACATATTTATATACTAACATATATAAGTACTAGCATATTTAAGACCAAAGACTTAACAAACAAAATACTAACATAATTAAGACATAAAAACTAACAAAAACTAAATACTACCATATATGTATTAACAAACAAACTCACATAAGTATTAATATACAAAATCTACATACTACCTATTTATGCAAAAAGTAAAGGCAAGAATTAACATAAACTTAGGGTTCCTCCTAAGAAGGGCCTAGTTTACAGTCCTAGCAGGACTTTATCTCCAAAATGGATTGTGCGGATAAGTAGTCTTCTTGAACTTGATTCAAAAGTTTTCCTTTCCAGGAGTCACGAATTCCTTGAAGGGCCTCTATGATTATGATCATCTGATAACCTAAAACTTAACATAAAAGAAGGTTACATTAAATAAACTATATAAAACTTGAATTAGAACTAACTAAACTCATTATTGATATTAGCCATATAGAATTAAATCATATCCCCGGCAACGGTGCCAAACACTTGTTAAACCATTTGTGTATCGTAAGTGCATGGGTCATTCAAGTAATAAGTGTAAAACAAAGTTCGTTCCCACGAGGATGTTTGCTTCCAAAACTAAATATCAACCAATAGCTTAACTAATTCTATTCAAGAACATAAAAATAGAGAAATTATAAATAAACTAAATATAAACTACAAAGCAATAAATAATGCTTGGAGTTCCAGAGAATCCTTCTTCACCTCCTATCTCAATTAATAACATGCAAACCTTACAAGCAAAATCAATGAATTATTAAGTCAGCTTGAGAATCTGATTTAGTGAAAAGCCTATGTCTAGGTCAATTAACCATAGCTTCAGTTACCTAATTCACTATGTTTCCATGAGAGCTAGTGTAAATCCACACAAGAACGATCTATTCTCAAACACCCGCTATGCATGGCTAAAAGGTATATTTCTATCTAGTTAGCGAATCAATTTATCTAAGCCAATTGAATGAAATCAAACATGCATCAACCATACATTAGATCTAAAATCCAAATTCCTATGTTTAGGTTCATCAGATTTCAACAAATCACTCAAAAGCTAATCAAACCTTTAAGAGCATTAAGAATCATATGATTAAACATAACTAAACATCAATATATACTCAAAAGATTACAAAATCATTAATATTCATAGGAGGATCCAAAGAAAACCCTAAATACAGCTTAGCTAATCATTGAACATGAAATTACAACCACAAAAACCATGTTCAAAAGATCTCTCTATAGAGAAAAGAGAAAGGAGAAGTAAGGAAACTCTTTAGATATGATCATTGAAGCTTAAATCATCTTCGATAAGGAAGATGACCTCCAACCTTGCTTCCTTAGGCTCTCTCAGCCTCCAAACAGTAAAACCTAGCACAGCTTCTCTAAACTTGATAAAAGCTCTCGTGCAAAATGGATACAATAGTATTTATAGGTTGTAAAAATAGAGTCACACTGTGATATTAAACACATCACACCGTGGCGTGCGTGTAATTAGGTCACAGATGCCGCGACATTCATTTTTCTGCGCTGTGGCACTTTAGCCTCGGGTTTCATGTACTGAAGCAAGGGATCCATAACACCGCGACAATGACATGTCTACGCCGTGACGTTGAATGCTGGTCTTCATTTTTGGCTTTCTCTTGGACCTCTTTGTCCAAAGCTACTCCAAACTCTTCATTTTTATGCTTGATTGGAGCCCTTCCTGTAACAGAAAAATTATAACTTTAATAGCTCATGCAAATGTACTCAATTCATTAAAGTTTTGGAAGTATTTGCTTAAGATCACAATAGAAGTCATCAAAATGAAACCTGATGAATATGATGCTAAAATCTTCCATTCATGCCTACAAACAAGGACTAAGTAACTAATAAAGTATAGATATAGGGTACAAATAACTACATTTTATGGAGTTATCAATATCCAAGAGTCGGTGCCACAATGCATGCTTTTTACAGATGATATAGTCTTAGTTGGAGAGTTGAGAGAAGAAACAAATGGAAGCTAGAGCTACGGGGACGAGCTTTGGAATAACATGACTTTCGTCTAAGCAGGAGTAAGACGGAGTATATAGAATATAAGTTCAGTAAGAGGCGTAATGCTAACTTAGCAATAAAAATTGGAGATCATACCATACCACAAGTCACACAGTTTAGGTATCTTGGATCTATCATACAAAATGATGGAGAGATAGTGGGAGATGTAAACCATAAGATTCAAGCTGGATGGATGAAATGGAGGAGTGCTTTAGGAGTTATTTGTGGTAGAAAAATGCCTCTCAAGCTTAAGGGTAAATTTTACCGCACAGCTATAAGGCCCACGATGTTATATGGTTCTGAATGTTGGGCACTAAAAAGCCAACAAGAGCATAAGATCAGTGTCACGGAGATGAGGATGTTGCACTAGATGTGTGACCATACAAGACAAGATAGGATTAGGAATGAATGTATTAGAGAAAAAGTAGAGTAGAACCTATTGTGGAAAAGATGGGTGAATCTCGCCTTAGGTGGTTTGGACATGTAAGGAGAAGACCCTTAGAAGCCCTTATAAAAAAAGTAGATCAGTTGGAGAATAGCCCAATAGCTAGAAGTAAAGGAAGACCATTATAGGTGAAATGATAAAAAAAAAATTAGATTTGAATAACATTTTTGAAGACTTAGTTTATAATAGGATACAATAGCATCATTTGGTCCATGTAGCCGACCCCACCTAGTGCGAAAAGACTTGGTTGTTGTTGTTGTCAGAAAAATTAGAAAACCTTTCTTTGAAAATTGTCTTTGAAAACCAAATTGGATTTAAGATTCAGTTATGGATAGGGAAGGGTGGAAACTTAATCTCACAGCACCTCTAACACACTCGTACTAAGACAGTACCTTAAGTCAATTGTGCAAAACTTAACAATCTCAAAATATATTTATTTTACTCCTCTTAAAAACATTATATATATATATATATATATATATATATATATATATATATTTGTTTATAAAAAATAAAATAAAAAAATCAAATTGTGAAAATTTAATTTTTGGCTTGACAGAATAGAGATTTTGCTCCTACGTATCCTCAGGTGCAATGACGAAATCAAAGTCACGTAGTTCTTTAGAAAATGATTGTGGATTGGTTGATTTTAATTATGAAAAAGATTTTTGGAAAGGGAGTTTGTTTGAAAACAAATTCATTCTTACACAAGGTTCAAGTTAGAACCGGCCTACTTAATAAACCCTTATGATTCAAACGACATTGAAGATAACAGCCTCTATTCAATCATCATTATTGGTCATTGCACTGATTAAAAGATTTTTTTTATTTTTCTATAAAAAACTTTTTTATTTAATGTCAACAAAACAAAACAATTCAAAATATAGAAAAAAATAACCCAAAACATGATATTAGCCCAAAAGTTATTGGCCCAATTAGAATTAAGATTCATCCCCAATTTTTTTGTTGCTATTTTTTTTTTGCTTTTCATTTTTTTATTTTTTCATTTTTTCATTTTTATTTTATTTTTAATCAGTAATCACAAAAAATACATAAGAAATAAATAAAAAAACAAAATAACAAGTGAATAAACCAAAAGGAAACAAAAAGTAAGTCTCTGGTCTTGACAGAGGCACAATGGAAAATCACAAGGGGGGAAATTGAGAGCTCGGTGGTAGAGTGCAGAGCAACGAAGAGGATGGGCTTGGCCGGCTGGTAGCGCTACTGGGCAAAGCGATCGGGGTACGACAGATCGTTTAGGTCTACAGCGGCATGTTGCGATGGCGAGGCTGGGCGCGGGTTTCAGTTAGTCGGATCTGGTACAATAGCTATTGCGCGGTCTGTGATGGATGGAGTGGTTCTGATTCTCTTAGATCTGGTTGGTTCTGGCTAGTGGAGCGCGGCGGCGAGGCTGGGTGCGGGTTTATACAGATCTGGGCTGGTGGCGCGGCAACAACGGGTCGTGGTTTTTGGTTTGGGCATGGCGGTGCCGGGTTGATGGTGAGACTGGGTGCAGGTCAGAGTGCGTGGGTCGACGACGCGTTGTGCGGGTTTGTGAGTCGTGGTTTGCGATGCCGATTTGGGTGAAGAGGGTTAAGGTGGGTGGTTGCTGGTGTGCAGGTGATTGTGCCTGCAGAGGGATTATGTGCTTGCTGAGGGATTGGTGTGAAGTCCGTGAAATCATGCTGAGTGGGTGAGTGGATGCAGAGTGATTGCATGTGAAGTGAGTGAAATTGTGCAAAGTGATTGAAATAATGCACAATAGTGCAGAGTATAAAGTAACAATTTGTAATTTTATATATATATATATATATATATATATATATATATATATAGAAAACATTTTTTATTTATTTTTATTTTTTATATAGACAAAGTGAGAAAATAAATGGGCTAAAACATGATTAGATGATTTGGTCAAGAATGTAGATAATTATTTTTTATTTTTTATTTTTTTTAAATTTTGATATTTTTTATTTTGGATCCCAGTCAAAATTGGGTGTTCAGAATCCAGCGAAGGCGAGCTCACAATCATGCAAAGTGCCCCAAAATAATATTACTTAACAAATCATCAAGAATTACATTAATAAAGGCAAACCGATAGGATAAGCACATTATTAATATAATTCCCAATGCAACATTATTAACAAAATATCAAGAAAATGACATCTCAACATAATTGGTCTCGCGAAAGCGAGCTCACAATCATGAAAGCTGCCAAAAAGCTCCACAACATTTTAAATAATTACTCTCAGAACAAAATTGCATAAAGAATAACAAGAAATAATAATATATAATATTTTACATAGCATTTTTTGCACAAAATAAAATTAAAATTATTTTAGTGACTAAACAATATCAAGTCTAACAGTACATATTGTACAACACTCTCAGTAGTGTCACAATCATGTTGAAAAAATTTCTGATCAAAACTTGGAGAGTATACAATAATTTTTAACATTATACAATATTATATATACAACATAATATCAAAATTATGTAAATAATCAAATATCACAAAATCTAAGAGTGTGCAATATATATGATATCCAATAGCATCGCAATTATGCAAAGTGCTTCAATACAGTATCACAATACTTTAAATAACAACTCTTATAATCAAATCGCATAAATAATAATAAAATAAGTACTTTTCAAAACATTATATATTAATTTATGAAAAAAATAATACCAAAAATTATTTCAGTGTCCAAACAACATCAACTATGAGAGTGCATAATATATACAATGCCCGGTAGTACCACAATAATACACAAAAATTTTCAGAGGCAAAAGAGAAGAGTACCATATATTTTTAATAATTTTAATATCTAGAAATTTTAAAATAAATAGTAAATGGACATGAAAAAATAAATAAAAAATACCAAAAAATAGGAAAGGGCGCGTGGAGTACAACCTAAAAAATAGAAGTTGAAAATCACGTCTAAGTATATCACACGCGCCTACACGCGCCACTTGCACGATTGGGGAACGCGCTGGAGGTTGTCTCCTTCTTCGCCAGTTTTTCAGCAAACGGGTCGTGTCAAAATTCTCTCTTGATACTCCATTAAAATTGGGGATTTTTATTCCATTAGATTCAGAAAACCATGATCTTTAAAACCCCTATAAAATTTTTCAAAATAACTGCACATACGCTCTGGTTTTTCTCAACCAAAATGAAGAACACGTGCAACACACACCACGAATTGTTTTCTCAGAAATTCAAGGTTGTTTCTCAAACAAAACTCACAATCCAAACATTGTTAGATTCAGGAAAAATGGACTACAATAGCCCTAAATCAATTTCTTGAAATAATCTCCAAAAGAAAATGAATCACCAAAAAAAAATTAAACCTTTAGGGTTCCACGGGTTTAAGTAAAATTATTTGTAAATTCACAATATCAAAATGTAATAAACATGTTTCTGAATTCAGGACAACCCAATATACAAAACCCTAACTTTATTTTTGAAATCAACTAAAAAAAATTAAATCAAGCATCATATAAGATTTTGAGTTTCTCAAATTTTTTTAAACCTCATAAGATTTCTTGAGAAAATAAAATATTGATAGTCATAATTAGGACTAAAACATTGACTTTGATACCAATTGATAGAAACTTATCGGATCTATTAATTTCAATATTTATGACATATCAATACATATAAAAAGTTTTAGGGTTATATTGAAAATACATTGACGAAGAAGTCATTGTTGAAACCCTAAAAAGCAATTTCGATGAGGAAGAGATATTATTTCTATCCCACAATTATTGCATACGCGTCAGTATCAATAGGGCAATTGTATGCACTATAATGATTAGGAATAAGGGCCTTGATAATCACATATTTTATACATTAATAAACCCTAACTTTTAGCCATTTACATTCTCTATGTACTTAATTGATTGAGCTTTGTTATGTTTTGTAAGTTTGGACTCAAATTGAATTTAATTAATTTTTTCAGCATGTTTACGTTTTACACTGTTTCTGTATTTTGGCCATATCTTGAGTTCTAGATGTCTAATAATTATATATCTTACCTTGTAGGAAAGATAAGAGAGAGCTCCATAACTTTCATAAGAGCTCTAGGTCAAATTCAGATATCTAGTAGAACTAATTGGGCTTGGAAGTCAAAACACAAGTTTTGTGATTGGAACCTGAACAGTGTATTGTAATCAGATCATAACTCGGGCTGTAAGAAATGAGTTGGGCTAAAATTTTGGCATCTGTAAGTTACGACCTATATCTACAACTTTTATGAAGAACACAAAACCAAAATCGGATTTCTTAGAGGTCATATTAGGCTTACAAGTCAGGATAGAGGAGCTGTAGCTGGGCCTGAGCAGTGTGCAGTAATCAGACCATATATCGAGTTGTAGGAATGCTTTTGGGCTAAAACTAACAACATTTGAAAGCTAAGACAAAATCCTACAACTTTTATAAAGACCATTTTTCAATTCTCTGACCTATTCAATAAGTTCAGCACTAAATAATTTTGGAGACAAAGAATCTCAATAATTTTTCACTTATCAAAAGTCATTTGGCATTTTTCACTCATTTTTCACTCATCCACTCACTCATGAATCACCCCCTTTATCATTTTATATCCCTAATCCTCTATAAAAGGGAACCTTGGCTGATCATTTAAAAATCTTGGTGTTAGAGATCAAGATCATGCTATTGTGTTACTTGTTTTTCTTGTAGTAGTTTTCTTTTATTCTAAATTGAAGTTATGTTCTTCTTCTTCTCTCTCTCTTTCTTCTTGTCTATGAGTAACTAATTTTCATTTTACTTAGGTGAAAGAGTGAAGCTCTTTGTAATAAAATAAGGTTAGATTCATTTCTTTCTTGTGCTTAAATGATATATTTTCAAGTAATCATTATACGTGTTGTATTTTGTTTTCAATCAATTTAGAAACCCTCCTTGTAAAATAGAGATCTTGATTCATTGTAGAAAAGAGATTGGTATAATGAATACTTGAACCCATTTATAAGTGGTGGTATTAATAAATAATTAAAGGAACCATAATATAATTACGTATATAATCTTAATTGAACTTTGAATGTTGTATTTTTCGATTGGAGCCTCCAGTATGCATAAATTCTAATTGAGTTATAAAAAGAATTAATCGTATCCTTAATTTACTTACCAAGAGTGTATCTCTTAATCTAAGTAAGTCCTTTTTATTTGTGACTAAGTTTTATCACCTTTATTATTATAACAAAATATTTTCCTTACGTCAAATAAATTTTTCTTCATCAATTCCTTGTGGATTGACCTCAGACTCCTGAGAATTTATTACTTGAAATAACCTGCACTTGGGTTTGCAACTTTTAATCCGCATTAAGTTTTTGGCGCCGTTAAAGGAAATCTTGATTTGAAGAACAAATTTATGGTGTAAATATTTTGTATATATATATTTATATTTTTTTTCCTATGGATCTTGTATATATATATATTTTTTTCTACTCTTTTAATTTTTTTCTTTGTACTTACTAACGTACTAACTTAGTGGGGGAAACTCTCCCTTATACCTTTGTAATATTTAATCATTAATGAAATAATCTTTCTTCTTCTTCTCTCTAGCCGTGAGTAAAAAATCGGCTTGCCAATTCTTTGGTTTTCATATTTTAAATTTATTTTCTGTACTTTACTTTCTCGTACTTTATTTTTTGTATTTTATATTCTCGTACTTTATTTTTCGTACTTTATTTTTTGTATTTTTCTTTCGTATTTTATTTCTAACTTTATAACTTACTAGCTTACTAACCTTTTAATTTTCTTGCTTACTAACTTACTAACTATTTAACTCTCTTACTAACTATCTAACTTTTTATTTTATCGCCTATCTAACTTTTTACTTTACGCTTCTAACATATTAATTTACCTTCTTTTTACTTTTTAATTTATCGCTTACTAACTTTTTAATTTATCAACTTACAAAATTATTTGGTAGTCGATTTATACCACACCCTTGTTAATATTTATTTAGTGACTGGTTTATGCCACATCTTAATTTGTTAATATTTAATGGCCGATTTAGACCGCCAACTTGTACATTTTCTTTTCTATTTTATATCACTTATTTATGCTTAATTGGTATCGTGATTTAAATTCTGGTCGTTTAGTTAAAGTTACTCCTAGTACTTTACATATTAATTTGTTTGAATCACAATCACACACATTAAACATAATGACTGAAAATGAAAGTGTGCATGATGAACATGAAAATCAACTGTTGTGAATCATGCGTAAGTATTTGCAACCATCTCGAAATTCGAGTCCATCATGTTTTATCTTTCCACTCAATGCTAACAATTTTAGATTAAGACCTGGTATGATTTCATTACTTCCTAATTTCCAAGATTTAGAATCTGAAAGCCTATATTTACATCTAAAAGAATTTAAGGAAGTATGTACTGCTTTTAATGATCAAACTTGCACTGAAAATATTGTTAAGCTTAAATTATTTTCTTTTTCTTTGAAAGATAAAGCAAAAACTTGGCTTAACACTTTGAAACCAAGATCAATTGGCACATGACAAGAAATGCAAGGTGAGTTTTTAAAAAAAAAATTTCTAACACAGAAAACCAATACTTTGAAAAGACAAATTCAAAAATACTCCCAAAATTCAAATGAAGCATATTTTCAAAGTCGAAAACATTTTAAAGATTTGTTGAATTCTTGCCCACATCATGATTTTAAAAAATGATGCACTATAAGCTTCTTTTATGAAGGGTTAACACCCAAAACCAAATAATTTGTGGAAATAATGTGCAATAGTGAGTTTCTTGATAAAGAACCCGAAGAAGCTTTAGACTATTTAGACCATTTGGCTGAAAATTCTCAATCTTGACATGATACTAATCCTTCTGAAAATTCAATTAGATATAACCTTGCAAACTCTAGTAAAGGAAAATATCATCTTAGTCAAGAAGAAGATCTAAATTCTAGGTTTGCTAGTTTGGCTAGAAAGGTTGAAGACATGGAATCAGGGAAGGTAAAAGAAATCAAATCTGCGCAAAACGAAGAAACTTATAACAATTTTGATGAATTGGGACACTCAACAAATGAATGTCCAAAAATTTCTATTTTTAAAGAAGTTGTGCATGAGCAAGTAAATGCAATGAATAATTTTGAAAAGCCATTCACTTTTTCTTTTTCAGATACATACAATCTGGGATGGAGAAATCACCCAAACTTTAGTTGGAGGACTAACAATCAGGCACAATTTATGCAACCACCACCTCCTCAGGCATAACAAGATTCTCAAAATTCTCAAGGATATGCACCTTATGTCCCACCATATAGGAAAAACCTTGAAGGAACATTGCATGCATTCATGGAAAAGTAAGAGGCCATTAATAACCAAAACACTCAAGCCATGATTGACATAAAAGACACTCTTGCTAAACTTTCTTCTGCACTCACCATTCATGAGAAAGGAAAGTTTCCCTCTCAACCTCAACCAAATCCCAAGGGTCAGTATAGCCTAAATGAAGGTAGTTCAGAAAGCCAACAAATAGATCAAGTCAAGTCAGTGATAACTCTTAGGAGTGGAAAGGTTGTTGAAAATAAATTCTTGAACCTTGTGAGAAAGATGATGAATTAAGTCCCAAAGATGAGGAATGAGTTGATAAGCCACCTGGCCAAAAGGAGACCAAACTCTCATCTTCACCCCCATATCCTCAAGCATTAAACAATTCAAGTAAAGTGAACCATAACAATGAAATTTTTGAAATCCTTAAACAAGTGAAAGTCAATATTCTTCTATTAGATGCTATCAAATAAATTCCTTGTTGTGCCAAATTTTTGAAGGACTTGTGCACTGTTAAAAGGAAACATAACGTGAAAAAAAATGTCTTTTTGATGAACTAGTAAGCTCCATTCTTCAAAATAATAATGTGTTGAAATATAAAGACCCTGGTTGTCCTACAGTTTCATACATTGTTGGAGAACATAAAATTGAACGAGCTTTACTTGATCTTGGTGCTAGTGTTAATTTGCTTCCATATTCAGTTTATCAGCAACTCAACCTGGGTGAGTTAAAACAAACTTCTGTAACTCTTCTACTTGCAGATAAATCAATTAAAATTCTAAAAAGAATAGTGGAATATGTTTTTGTTCAAGTTGATAAATTCATATATCTTATGGATTTTATTGTCTTAGAAACTGAACCTATGGATAATTGTAGCAAGTCAATTCCTATTATTTTAGGTCACCCATTTTTGGCAACATCTAATGCTTTGATAAATTACAAAAATGGAGTGGTGAAGTTAACATTTGAAAATATGATACTAGAGCTTAATGTTTTCAACATGTGTAAGCAACCACATGAAGTTTATGATGAAAAGGAAGAAATTGAAGGGATTGAGGCCATTATAGATGATCATCTTCAAATCAGGAGTTCTTCTGACCTAGTAGAAATTTGTTTAATTAATTCCTTTGATTCAGGTACACAATTAGATGATGATATTTCTGAAGTATGCTCTTTGCTTGACTGTTCACAGATAATGGAATACAAAGGATGGAAGCCGAGATTCGAAAAGCTAAAACCCATGAATGAAAATACTCATGAAGAAGTACCCACACTGGAACTAAAGCCATTACCTGATGGGTTGAAGTACACATTTTTGGGAGAAGAACAAAACTTTCTGGTGGTAATTTCCTCATCCCTTACCAAAGAACAAGAAGGTATGTTGATAGAAGTACTTAAAATGCATAAAAGTGTAATTGGATAGACATTAAAGGACATAAAAGATATTAATCCATTAATTTATGCACATAGAATACATTTAGAGGATACTGCTAAAGCATCTCAACAACCTCAAAGAAGATTAAATCCACACATGAAAGAGGTAGTTAGAGCTAAAGTTCTTAAATTACTTGATGTTGAAATTATCTATCCTATCTCTGATAACTAGTGGATAAGCCCTACACAAGTTGTGCCTAAGAAATCTAGAATAACAGTGGTTGAAAATGAAAAAGAAGAATTAATACCTACCTGAGGCTCATCCAGTTGGCGTATGTTTATTGATTTTAAAAAATTGAATGCAACCACTAGGAAAGATCATTTCCCTTTGCCATTTCTTGATCAGATTCTGGATAGAGTAGCAGGATATCCCTACTATTATTTTTTATGGTTATTCAAGGTATAATCAAATACCAATTGCATTAGAGGATCAAGAAAATACCATTTTTACGTGCCCCTTTGACACTTTTGCATATAGAAGAATGCCTTTTGGTCTTTGTAATGCTCCGCAACTTTTCAAAGATACAAGTTAAGTATTTTTAGTGACATGATTGAGCATTATTTAGAGGTTTTCATGGATAACCTGATAATTTTTGGAAATTCTTTTGAAAATTATCTTGATAATTTGGAAAAAGTTCTTTAAAAATGCGAAGAAAAAATGAGTTGTGTTAAATTGTGAAAAATGTCATTACATGGTTACATCAGGAATAGTGTTAGGTCATGTGATATCTTCTAAGGAAATTGAAGTTAATAAGACTAAAGTTGAATTAATTACTCATTTGTTTTACCCATAAACAGTCAGAGAAGTTCATTCCTTTTTAGGACATGCAAGATTTTACAAAAGATTCGTTAAAGACTTTAATGTCATATCTAGACCATTATGTAATCTTCTAACAAAAAATGCACCATTTGATTGGATTCAAGATTATCAGAAATCTTTTAAAAAACTAATTGGTTTTTTCACTTTTGCTCCTATCATGCAATCCCCTGACTAGTCTTTGTCTTTTGAGTTAATGTGTGATGCTAGTGATTTTGCTGTTGGCGCTGTTTTAGGACAGAGAAAGGAAGGTAAGCCTCATGTAATTTATTATGCAAGTCAAACTTTGAATAGTACACAAATGAATTACACAACTACTGAAAAAGAACTACTTACTGTAATTTTTACATTGGACAAATTTTGAGCTTATTTAATTAGTTATTCTACTATTGTTTTCACTGATCATGCTACTATTAGATATTTAATGTCTAAGCTGGATGCCAAACCTAGGTTGATACGGTGGATCTTGTTGTTTCAAGAATTCAACATCACAATAAAATACAAAAAATGAATCAAAAATGTTATTGCAGATCATTTGTCCAGACTTACAACTCTGTCAATTCTATGCCTTGGTTTGCTAACATTGTTAATTTTCTTGTAAAAGGTAAGATGCCGCCTCAATGGACGCACCAAGACAGAATTTTTTTTTTGATTGAGGTGATAAATTTCTATTAGGATGACCCATAATTGTTTAAATATTATCCTGATCAAATCTTTCGGAGATGTGTACTCGATAGTGAGGTAAATAGTGTCATTCAGAAGCATGTGGAGGTCATTTTTCTTCAAAGAAAATAGCTACAAAAATATTGCAGTGTGGATTTTATTGGCCCACTTTATTTAAGGACAACTATCTTTTTGGCAAAAGTTATGAAAGTTGTCAAAAATTGGGATCCATTTCTAAAAGAGACATGATGTCTCTGAACCTTATCATTGTCATTGAAATTTTTGATTGTTGGGGAATTAATTTTATGGGTTCATTTTCATCATCATTTAGATTTGTGTATATTTTAGTTACAGTTGATTATGTCTCAAAATGGATTGAGGCGATTCCATGTCAACACAATGATTATAAAACTGTTCTTAAATTTTGAAAAGAAAATGTTTTGAGTCGATTTAGAATTCCTTGAACTATCATCAGTGATGGGGGAAAATATTTTTGCAATAAACTATTTGAATCTTTAATGAAGAAATATGGTATCACACACAAAATTGCTACCCCTTATCACCCTCAGACAAGTGGACAAGTAGAATTAGTGAATAGGGAGATTAAACAAATTTTGAAAAAAATAGTTAACCAAAATCGTAAAAATTAGTCTTTAAGATTAAACGATGCACTTTAGGCTTACTGTACTACTTTCAAAACATCTTCGGGCATATCACCCTATTGGTTAGTTTGTGGAAAACATTTTCACTTGCTTGTAGAATTGGAGCATAAAACATTTTGGGCCATTAAAACTTTCAACTTAAATATTATTGATGCTTCCAAGTTACGCAAATTGTAATTAAATGAACTTGAGGAATTGAGAAATGATGCATATGAAAACTCAAAGATTTATAAAACTAGAACAAAAGCTTTTCATGACAAATCAATTTTGAGAAAATATTTTGAAATTGGTTAAAAAGTTCTGCTTTATAATTCTCGTCTTCACCTATTCCCTAGAAAATTGAGATCTCAGTGGATTGGCCCTTTTATTATCAAACATGTGTATCGTCATGGGGCCATAGACATTGAGAACCCTAGGAATGGTAATGAATTTAAGGTCAATGGACAAAGACTCAAACCATTTCTGGAACATCAAATTGTTGAGGTAGAATCCATCTCCCTTTCTAATCATTGTTATGAGTAGAATTTATTTTAGTTTTGTTTCTTTCTTTTTGTAGTTCTTTGTGTTGTCGGTTAAGTGGCGGATAACAGTACTATGTGATTCTCAAGTCAGTTTATTTTTTAGTTTCCCATAATAACTGATTCATTCTACTTCAAAATGGATGTCATTCTCTCAAATCTAAGAAAGCATTTCCCTTTTTTTCCTCAAAATGCTCTAACAAAAATCTACAAAGCTAGGTGTGAAAGACTGAGACTGTTAATGCATATAGGCATCCCAGAAGATATACGCTGGATAATCGAAGCAAAAGTTCGTTTAGTTAGTGAATCTTCAGATTCATTTGTCCCATACATGCCGGGTCTCGGTAAAAGTTTTTATTCTGAAAAGAGAAGAAAAAAGAATTCAAGTTTATTACAAATGTGCACAATGGAATTGTAACACGTGATGTCATTCTTTGGGGATAGTTTCCATAAATAGAGAAGATAAAATTTTTTTTATTAATAATGAACTGAGTAAGGAGTCATTGGATAATATCTTATAAACTCTTGAGACGCATTCTTGGAATATATGCAGCGTGAACTTCTTATTTTGTGGCATCTCTTGAAGGACGAGCAAGAACATTATAGTCTTTGGAATATGACTTAAAAAGACCCTGTTTGCCAATTCATAAGAAAATTGGATGGGAAGCTTATCCTCGACTCATAGAAGGCATTTAAGCCACTACTGGACGTAAAACCAGAGGAAGATGTGAGCCCACAATCACAACAACATGTATATATTATCTTGTATATCTCCTAAAAAAAGAAAAAAAAGAAAAATAGAATAAAAGAAGAAGAAGAAAACAAAAAGAAGAAAAGAAATAAAAAAGGGCGAAACTTCAGTTGTACTTAGTCTTTCATTAGATTAGGAGCCACTGCCAGTGACAGACCCATCATTGACTCAGGTGGACCTTCGCATGCCATTCCATAAATAAGGTTCGTGTGTCATGCTCTGTAGAGAGCCGCGCAAGCATTCCCAGGTTTTAACCATAGGCTCTGCTTGCTGATGAACAGATAGAAGCATCTCGTGTTTGTATTCTCGCATGAAAATGCCTTTGAGCTCAAGTCCTGGTATTGATTTATTGGGTTCCTGAGCATAGCTCCACTAGTTGTGGTCACTGATCATCGTATTCAGATTTTCTCTCTTTAACTAGAGGGATGATGCATAGGTTGGGATATCTCATAAGCGGGAGGAGTGCCTTAAGTCTGAAATTCCTTAAGGGAATTCAATGTCTCTTTCAAGGGATGGTAAGATTGTGAAGGCTCCTGCACTCATGACGCGTAGTATAAAGATACGCCATGAAAATTGTACATAAAGGTATGTCATCATTTATTGTTATAATTTTATCTTTATATGATTTTGTTATATTTTGGTTTTGGACAGACGATCCTTTGAGCGGGGTCCTTCAGGAGTTTCTAGCCTTCTTTACCTTGATGGGTTTCTTGAAATAAAAAAATAAAAAAATAAAAAAATAAATAAAATTGTGTTTCTTAATTTCAAACTTTTCTGACAACAGCCAACCTACCCATATAGGTGCTATCATTACCTTTTTCCATTCTTTTTCCTATTTAAACACTCAATTTTCTTCATTTTCCTGTAACTTATAATCATTCAAAGAGAGTGTGAGTATAAAAATAGAGGAAGCTTTTTCTTCAGTTAGTAGATTTACCAGTATTTATGTATTTTGTGGGACAAGTTATGGAAATGGTTTAGAGTTTGTAAATGCAGCAAATACTGTGGGTAGAACACTTACTGCAATGAACATTCGTGTAGAGTATATGAGGGAGGTAGCATTGGGTTAATGGGGACTGTATCACTTTCTGCACATCTAAGAGGTGGTCAAGTTTTAGGTGTCATTCTTAAACCTTTAACTCAAAGGAACATCATTGGAATGACAATTGGGCTGGAACTTCAAGTATCATCTATGCATAGACGAATGAGGACAATGTTTGAAAACCCTGATGCATTCATTGCTTTACCGGGTGGTTTTGGTACTTTGGAAGAACTTTTTCAAATTATCTCTTGGGCCCAACTGAACATCTACCATAAACTCATAGGTTTGTTGAATGTTAATAATTTCTTTAATAATTTGTTATCTTTTGTTAACCATGCTGTGGAACAGAACTTTATCACAGTTTCGGTAAGACGACTCATTATCTCTACTTCTACTGTTGATGAATTAATTGATAAATTATAAAACATTTTTTATAAACCTGAACCAGTTATAACTCAGATAGATTAGTTTGAAGGTAGTAGCAAGGGAGACAGCAAGGAACAAGAGTGTGATCTAAAACTTCATCTATAACTTTCTTTTATCTTTGGTTTTATTTATCGTACTTTGTTTCTGTTTAAATTTGTGTAAGGTTTTTGTTTTCAGTAATTATAGCAACAGGTAATATCTTCTATCCTTTACCTATCTATGTTTTGACATTGAGGACAATGTTGTGATCTGGTTGGGGGGAAGGATGGTAGTGAAAAAAAAAACCTAAAAAAAATTAAAAAAATAGGAAGTGTGTTTATTAATATGTTTGTTGTGCTTATATGTTTGTCAGCAATTTATTAACAACAAAAGTAATTAGGGATGACAGAGTAAGGAGTAAATTATTTACTCTTGAGACGCATCAAAATTGGTGGCAAAGTAAGGAGTAACTGGGTAGACAACTAGTTTGTGTGGAAGTAGTAATTCAAATTCAGGAGAATTTGCATGATTGAGTAAATTGTCTTCTTTCTTAAAAATCACATGCTTAGTTATGGATGTTGAATTAGTGGACTGAGAATGATAGAATTATGCCTTGTGAGATTTTGAGCCTATTGATGAATGGATTAAACATTTGTACCATTCTCTTCTTTCTTGTGTGAATTTCACTCATGGAATTGTTACTCTAGAACTTGCTTTGATTCTTTTTGAGACTACATTTTCACATGCATACATAAACATGATTAAGGCATTTTTCTTGAAATAGCTACTTTAACCAAATAGCCAAGAATGACTGGCTCATAAATAGGCAGCCTTGCTCAGCAGCATATTATCTCAATATAATATCAAGTACTCTTATGACTTCTTAAAAATTCTCTGATTCCTAATAGATATCAAGTACTCTTATGACTTCTTAGAAATTCTCTGATTCCTGCCAACGTAAGGCATTGGAAATGACCTATTTCCCCTTGCTTATGTATATATCTTCATTTAAAAAAATAAAATAAAAAATAAAAAAATGAATGTGTAAAGAAGGGCCAACAAAGCAATAAAGGAAAGGAAAAGAATATGTAAAGAGAATTTGTATTAGGTGGAGTTGAGATAAACTTTCATGTTTGTTAATTGAACTCAGCTCTCACGCTCTTTTATTCTCTTTGGTATTTAACTTGTCATATCCATATTACTTTCTCCTTTACCTTGACCCCATTACAACCTTGAATAAAGTTCTCATGATTTGTGTGTGCATGTGTTCTGAGTAGTGAAAAAGTAGAAGATAAGTAAGCTTATGGTAGCATAATTTTTATGGGTTGAATTGAGTGAAATACCTACTTTTTAAACACTCGAGGGATTGAGAGTGAATTTTGTGAGGAACTATCATTCTTGACTCATGCTTTTCAATTGAAATTTCCTTGCTTGTTGGTTTGAGATGTGAAGAAACGTTACCTCATAAATGTTTTGATCCCTTGAATCATTGGTTGCTCGTCATTCTTAAATATTATTAGAAATTGAGTCTTTTTAGAATTTTTTTTAAGCTTTTGAGTTTGTGTTGTTTTTCCTTGTTCCCTAGTCTTATGTGTTTTGCCTAGAAGTGTAAAAAGCTAAGTGTGAGAGAATTTGATAATCACATATTTTATCATTAATAAACCCTTATTTTTAACCATTTACACTCTCCATGTACTTAATTGATTGAGCTTGGTTATGTTTTGTAAGTTTGGACTCAAATTGAACTTAATTGATTTTTTCAGCATGATTTACGTCTTACACTATTTCTATATTTTGGCTATATTTTGAGTTCTAGATGTCTAATAATTATATATCTTACTTTGTAAGAAATATAAGAGAGAGCTCTACAACTTTCATGTGATGTCTAGGTCAAAGTTAGACATCTAGTGGAACTAAATGGGCTTGGAAGTCAGAACACAAGTTTTGTGATTGGAACCTGAACAATGTACAATAATAAGAGCATAACTTGGGTTGTAAAAGATGAATTAGGCTAAAGTTTTGGCATCTGCAAGTTAAGACCCATATCTACAACTTTCATGAAGAACAAAAAACCCATATCGGATTTCTTAGAGGTCATATTGGGCTTACAAGTTAGAACAGAGGAGCTGTAGTTGGGCCTGAGCAGTGTGCAGTAATGAAATCATATCTCAAGTTGTAGGAATGCTTTTAGGCTGAAACTAATGACATTTGAAAGCTAAAACAAAATCCTACGACTTTCATGAAGATCATTTTTCAATTTTCTAACGTATTCAATGAGTTCAGCACTAAATGATTTTAGAGACAAAGAATTTCAATAATTTTTCACTCATCAAAAGTCATTTGACATTTTTCACTCATTTTTCACTCATCTACTCACTCATGAATCAGCCCCATTGTCATTTTGTATCTCTAATCCTCTATAAAAGGGAGCATTGGCTGATCATTTAAGAATCTTGGTGTTAGAGATCAAGATCATGGTATTGTGTTACTTATTTTTCTTGTAGTAGTTTTCTTTTATTTAAATTAAAGTTATGTTCTTCTTCTTCTTCTTCTTCTTCTTCATCTCTCTTTCTTTCTTCTTGTATATGAGTAACTAATTTTTATTTTACTTGGGTGAAAGAGTGAAGCTCTTGGTAATGAAATAAGGTTAGATTCATTTCTTTCTTGTGCTTAAATGATATATTTTCAAGTAGTCATTATATGTGTTGTATTTTGTTTTCAATCAATTTAGAAACCCTCCTTGTAAAGTGGAGATCTTGATTCATTATAGACAAGAGGTTGACACAATGAATGCTTGAGCTCATTTATAAGTGGTGGTGTTAATAAATAATTAAAAGAATCATAATATAATTACGTATATAATCTTAAATGAACTTTGAATGTTGTATTTTTCGATTGGAACCTCCATTATGCGTGGATTCTAATTGAGTTATAAAAAGAATTAATATTGTCCTTAATTTACTTACCAAGTGTGGATCTCTTAATCCAAATAAGTTCTTTTTATTTGTGACTAAGTTTTATCACCTTTATTATTGTGACAAAATATTTTCTTTACGTCAAATAAATTTTTCTTCATCAATTTCATGTGGATCGACTTTGAACTCCCGAGAATTTATTACTTGAAACACCTGTATTTGAGTTTGCAACTTTTAATTTGCATCAGGCCTCTCCCTGTATATATATAGAATAAATAAAATGGGTTAAATCTACTCACTATGACAAACCTATATACATGACCCATAAAATAAAACTCACATATGAGCAGTATTTTAACAACAATAAACTCATTAATAATAGTAATCACAATTTAAACTAAACAAAATACTTTAATAATTTTAATATCTAAATAATCTAAATTTTATAAAAATATAATATAATTTATACTAATTCATAAATAAAAATTCTAACACTCATTTGATGGCAGAATGAAACTAAAAGCATGGGATGGTCACAATTTCACAAACAGTAACTTAGATATATGCTGCGACTTTAACTTAACTCAAACGATTAAGATATTAAAAAAAACTAAATTCAAATATTCTCGATATACCAAGATTTTTAAAAAATGATATAAAAGTTACACATTCTGATTTCATCCCTCCCCCCCCCCCTTATTTATGGACAGGTCTGTGATGAATTATATCCACACACAATATACGTTCACGAAGTTCACACTTCCATTTTATAAAATTACTGGTCATGTGAGTGTTAAAGACTAATCTCTCTGTGTTCTATATTTAATGCACAAAACCAGAATCAGAACATAAAGACAATATGTCTATTAATTGTCTAATATATTGACGATAATGGAAAAGCCAAGCCATACCAAAAATAACTTAGAAACCACACTAACTGAGGATAAATTCAATGGAGAATTAAAGAGACTCCCATAGTCTACGAATTTTGCTAATCGTATAGACACTTTATTCTTCTCTATCCTGCTAAGGTGTATAAACACCCTTTTCTCTTAATCACAAAGTAGTCTTCATTTGAAAAAAAAAAAAAAGGAAACAGGCATATGTCAAGCAAAATTCAGTTATCTAGAACTATTATAATGGGAATTGGGGGATTTGGTATCCAACATTTTATTTTTCAAAAATTCCATTATTATTGAATCAAATGCAAATGGAGAAAGAAGGATAAATGTAGGGTGAATGGGTCAATTAAAATATTTATATATTAACCTACGCTCTCCAAAACTTTTCCCATAAACTATTTCATAAACTGCTCGTTCAACTTTTCATTTTTCATCCTTCAAATTTCCTTTTCTTATTCCACATATACTATGCCTCTCTGTGTTTTATTTTTAGGGTAGAAAGCATCTTCAAAACATTAATTTAAAAAAATAAAAAATGTGGATTGATAAGCACGTTAATGTTTGTCAATCCACTAGTATTTTATAATTAAATTAAAAAATATTAGCGTGATTAATTATAATTGAGATTATGATTATTTACGATTAATTTTATAGATGATTGTAATTAATTTAGTATAGAATTATACTTATTTATTACATAATTATATTTTATTATTTTTCTTTTCTGTACAACAACCTTCTTTTATAAATAGAGGCTAACTCTTTTGTATTTATTCATTTAGAAATATACACAAATTTACTAATATTTGTCTCCCTATTTTTGTTTTTAACTTCGTATCAGAGTCATGATATCCACCTTGAGGAGAGTTTTCCATTTTTGCTATGTAGAGTTCGTAGAACTCGTTAGAATCGTTACTAATCACCATCAAACCTAGTATTTTTCCCTTGTCTGTTCCGTTCAGACACTGTTCCAAACCTCCGTTTAGACTCTATTCTAGACACCGCTCTAGACCACTGCTATCCTCTCTATTCATACACCACTCTAGACCTCCATTTTAGGCTCCGTTCCCACTATAGACTCTAGACTCCAGACTCAAGACTCAATCATCATCTTGGCCGATTCTGCACTCTAGTTTCCAAACTCAAGTTGGTTTCTTCTATACTCACTTGAGTTTGAGGGGGGATGTTAACGTGATTAATTATAGCTGAGATTATGATTGATCACAATTGATTTTAGGAATGATTGTAATTGATTTAGTATATAATTATATTAATTTAGTACATAATTATATTTTATTATTTTCTTTTTCTCTACAACAGTCTTCTTCTATAAATAGAGGCTAGCCTTTCTATATTTATTATTCAAAAATATACATAAATTTACTAATATTTGTCTCCCTATTTCTGTTTCTAACTAAAACGATGATTTTCAACCAGAAAACAAAAAAACATGTCAAGCAAAACTTAGTTATGTTTATAATTAAAATGAAAATGGCATTTTTGTCTAGGAATTGATCATGCAAGAACTATTATATTGTTTATAGATAATGCAAAACTCAGTGATGTTTATATATTTTCCCACATGTTTGCTAAAATAAAAATATTTATAATTGAAGTTCAACTGAAGAAAATATTCTCAAACAAATTAAAGCTCATATATATTCTGGTCATTGAACAACATAAAAGATATTTCACTATAAAAACTGAAAAACTACTTGATATTAAAAAATAAAAATGTTCTGAAGTAAATTCAGAAGGGTACCTGAGATAGGCACGTAAGTGATAGACTCATTCGATGCACGTTTCTCACCAAGCGTGTTGAACCAGGGGGTGGGTACCTGCAAAGGGACTCCAACACTCAAGTCAGGATGTGCACCAATTGAGTTTATGCTATGGGAGAACTCATACTTGATTTGGGTGACTTAGCCTGATATTTATAATGGTTGGATTAATATGCTCTCTTGATGAAGAGATACATTCCCATTATAATTGTAGGAGAAGATATGTTCCTTATTTAATTATATAGAATCCCTATATTATCGTAACACTAGTATGGCAGTTACAGTGTAATTATTCCATAAGATTATAATTGGAAATTAGGATATATCATAAGATTCATCCATTGTACGGATCTTGCGGTAAAACTGTTGCCATCCAGAATTTGGGTCTCATGTTAAGCTGACTCTGCTGGAGACATAGAGTCTTGGACCTTTACCTGTATGTGTACTGGGCTGGACTACATATTGAGAGACCAGGATACGGTCCAGAACAAAAAAGTTACTCTGCTATAGAATATGTTAATTTTGAAAACAACTTTATTTGAGCTATTTGTAGTTATTATATATTTTCTACTTGATAAAGTGGAACGTAAAAACATCATAAATGTACATGATTCAGTAACATATATAACAAGATGGAAATATTTATTTAAGAAGGGCTCTAGAGAGCCCCGAGCATTTGATATTAAATATTAAATTTCACTGACCATAATACAAATACAATTTTGATGGGTTTCACTTACAATACATGAGTCCCACTCAATAAAACTTATTAAGATTATACCTATCCGGTCAATTTGATCTTTGAGTGTTTGGGGCTCTAGAGCAATTTCCATTATATAATAAATTAGAGGCAAAGAGAGTGAAAGAAAGGGGTTAGTACCTTCACAACATAACCTTGACCTTCTATGCAAATTGGCCATGCTTATTGCTGATAGCACATACAATTTGTCATACATATCATTGAAGAACTTGAAATAAGCATATCTCCAAGACTTCTTTAAAACTAAAGAGCCACATACACTTTAGGGGTTGGCATGGTTCAGTTCGGCATGAAAAATCGAACCGAACTGGTAAAACAGTTTAGTTTGAAAACCGAATCGATTTTCTTTTGGGACCTAACCGGTTTTGGATCGATAAACCAGTTTTGAACTGATTCAAAATCGGTTTGGGTTTTGAACTGGTTCAGAAATGGTTTGGGTTTAGAACCAATTCTAAACAGATTTAAAATCAGTTTTGAACTAGTTTGGGTTTCTGAACCGGTTCAAAAACCAGTTCAGAAAACTGGTTTTTCTATAAAACTAGTTCAGAAAATTGGTTTTTTTATGAAACCAGTTCAGAAAACTTGTTTAAAAACTAATTTAGAAAACTGGTTCAAAACTAGTTTAGAAAACTGGTTCAAAACAAGTTTAGAAAATTGGTTCAAAAACTAGTTCAGAACTAGTTTTTTCATGAAACCAGTTCAGTTCAGAATTGGCTAATTTAGTCCTAAGCTGATTCAGCATTAGACCTATGAAACTGCATCAGTCCAGCTCTTTAGTAATCAAGGATTCCATTTTTATATAACTATAGTAGACATTTTAAGCTAGACCATGTCTACGAAAGTAAAGACAAGTATTAATATGATAAAAGAGAGAACACAATGCAATTAAATAGAATAACCACATCACAATAAGCAAACATCTTGCCATCGTGGTGCTAAAATAAGGAAGCTGAAGAGAAAGGTCAGTAAATACCATAACAGAGCTAAACCATCTAATAAAGCTCAAAAGAAAGAAAAATTTAAAAAGCAATTAGAGGAACAATGTCAAATTTATTATTAAGGGAGCAGTGGAGCACTGAGCACAAAATTTACCCCGGTAACATATGTTAGCAGAGTAAACATGTGGAAGAAAAACAAGTTAACAAAATACAAGATAGTGATGAGATTCAATGAGTGGAAGATGCAAACCTTAAAACCAATCAAAAGTTTTTGAGCTTATATGTACAAAAAAAGGTTTCCAACATCCCTATTTTTGGCTGCATTGCAAGAAATGTAATATTAGACTTTCTCAGATGACATGAAAGTGCTAGACAGATTTGGTTACAAGTCACTTTTTATTGGTGGCTAGAAGGAGAAGTTTGTAAGGTATAGAATAGAATGCAAAAGCACAATTATTTTACTGTTCATCTTGTGTTTCAATGTAAATATGATTTCAGAGTTCATAGCTTGAGTCATTGATTGGACTAGGATTGATTTGATACAAAGGGTTTATAAATTTCAATTTTGAAGCTAGCTGCATAAGATGAAACTCGAGAATATGTATATTGGATGAATACAAATGAACCTTGAATGTCCCTTAGGAATATGTATTTTGACTGATCAAACTCTTTTTTTTTTAACATTGAAACTACATACATATTGAACATTTTATCAATTCAGAAATCAAAACAAGACTAGTGAATGTGTAATTAAATGCTTCAGATATTATATGAATCGTACTAACTGCTAAGTGCCACTAATGCGTACAACTATATTGTGTAATGAACTCTAGAATGTTGCAAGTACTAGTCAAATTATGGAATAGCAGATTATGTAGAAATATTATGCATAATAGGAACTCAGAACCCAATATCTCTAGGAATTGTTATGCTTGATAATAATTACAAATCCTATATTTGTGAGGAAAATCGATTTTGTTTAAACTGGTTCAGAATTGGTTTGGGTTTTAGAATTGGTTCAAAATCGGTTTGAGTTTTAGAATCGGATCAAAATTGGTTTGGTTTTAGAATCGGTTCAAAACTGGTTTGGTCTTAGAACCGATTCAAAAACTGTGTTTGACATTGACTAAAAGCAAATAATTTTGATGACAACAAACTATCAAGTCCCAAGGAACTCAAAGATTAGCATATAGGTCTTAGATATTGTGCAAAGGTATTTTAGGATTCACTCTAAGCTCATTATTTGGCTTTCGTAAAACGGCTTTCTTAAAATGGCTTTGCAAAATTATACTTTTCATTTATAAAAATCATAGTTTGAACAAATGATTTTTAGTAAGGTTGAAAAGCTTTTCTGAAAAACCTATTGTAAATCTTGTCTCTTTTTCAAGATAATAACAGATTATCACTGTTCACCTAACAGATTAAGTGCCAAAACAGAAACGTGCCAATTTGTATTTTAAAAGGCCTAACCAATTAGGCAAAATGTGTAACCTATTAAATGACAAGTCAGGGGCCTATTTCTAAGGTCCCTAACTGATTAGGAATAGCTTCTAATTGGTTAGTTTGATAAGTCAGAGGCATTGCCTCTTTATCTTTTAAATGCCTAACCGATTAAGTGTTTTGTTTAATCGATTATTTGATTAAACAGAAGCATTTACTTTTATTTTAAAATAGGGCCTAACCAATTAATGGTGTGGTCTAATCGGTTATTTGTTTAAATAGAAACCAATACATTTAATTCATAACCAATTAGAATATGGCCCTAACCAATTAGTTGCCTTCACAAAAGCCAATATATTCAAATCCTAACTGATTAGTATAAGGCCTTAACCGATTACTCTATTTAACATAAGCCAAATTCTAAAGGTCCTAACCGATTAGCAATATCCTGTAATCGGTTAGGAAATGTATTTGGAGTCAATTCTTGACTCCTAACCGATTAGGACAAAGTCTTAATCTGTTATCTAGGCAACCAAAACTTACGTTCAACGGCTATATTGAAGAGCATTTAATGCTCTCATCTACCCCAACGGCTATCTTTTTGCCCTTAACTATAAATCTAAAGTTTTGGGCATATATAAAGAGTCAGAAAAACTTAGACCAACAATCTGATAATCCTTCTTGAGCATAAAATTTGTATTTCCATATCCATATTAATCATACTCTATTTTTGAGCTTAGAAAGTGTGAATCTTCAATACCCATAAGCTTCAAGTTGTATTATCTACTCTTTGAGAGAGTTTCTATTCATCTATTTCTTTGTATAATCTGTATAGAGAGGGTGAGGTATCCCTTTAGGTTGTAAGAGTGAGGCATCTCTTGAAAGAATAGGCTCAAGCACAAGGGTGAGGTATTCCAAGGTGTGTTGAGTGCTCCATCTTGTAAAGGTTGTCAAGCACCTTTTTGAAACTTAAAGACATAATGGAAATCTTGGGTATTTACTTGAGGACTGGAGGTAAGCCACAAGTGGATTGGCGGCTGAACCATGATAAAGCTTGGTGTTTGTGCTTCTAAACACAAGTCTTTAATATTGTGCACTTTTTTATTGAGTTTGCTTGAATACTATCTTGCTTGGTTGTTATATTTATAAGTGAAAGCGTTCATCACATTTATCCATTCATCTCTATTAATCAAATAGCTTCAACGAAAATAAGAATTCAAGTAATTTGTGAAAGATTTGTGAACTTATTTTATATACTCAATTCACCCCCTCTTGAGTATTGATGCCACTTAGTAACAAGTGGTATCAGAGCTAGACTCTTGTGTAAAAAGCTTAGTAGCTTTAAGAGAAGAAATGGCTTCAAATGGTTTTTCTAATAAAAGTTCGTCTATAAATAGACCTCCCTTTTTCAATGGGGATGGTTATGAATATTGGAAAGAAATGATGAAAATTTTTATTGAAACTGTTGATTTAGATGTATGGGATATCATTGAAAATGGTGCTTTTGTTCCCACACGTATTAAAGATGGTGTAAAAACTAATACACTTAGAAATGAATGAACTGATGAGAACAAAAAGAAAGTTCAATACAATTTGAGAGCCAAGAGCATCATCACCACATCTTTGGGGTATGATGAATTTTTTAGGGTATCAAATTGTAAGACTGCTAAAAAAAGTGGGATACTTTACAAGTAACTCATGAAGGTACAAGTGAGATAAAACGATCTAGAATAAACACTCTTACTCATGAATATGAATTGTTTAGAATGAATCAAGGTGAAAGTATTCAAGAGATGCAAAACAGATTCACACATATTATAAATCATCTTATCTTATTGGGAAATACATTTCCTAATGAAGATCTTATTAACAAAGTCTTCAGATGTTTGAGTAAGAATTGGCAACCCAAAGTAACAGCTATTGCAGAATCAAGAGATTTGTTAACAATGTCTCTAGCCATCTTATTTGGGAAGCTTCAAGAACATGAGTTGGAGCTAAATAGGCTCAATCAAAATGAAGAGCATGATAAAAAGAAAAAGAGGATTACACTCAAAGTCACCTCTTCTACAATTGAAGATGATGATGAAGATGACGAAAAAGATGCAAAAAATCTTGAGCTAAGTGAGGAGAATCTCAGTCTCCTTGTGAGGAAGTTTAGAAGATTCTTAAAGAAAAAGGGATTTCAAAGAAGACCACCCTTCCCTCAAAAGAAAGCATATCACAAAGGAGAAGGATCATCAACTCCTTCAAAATGTTATGAATGTGGAAAACTGAGGCACATAAAAATGGAGTGTGAAGACAGAAAAGTTTAAGAAAAGGCCTTTCAAAGAAAAGAAAGGAATGAGAGCATATATAGTATAGGAGGACAATGACATGAGTTCTTCAGATAGCTCAGAGAATGAAAAAGATCATCTTTGTCTCATGCCTCAAGGAGAAGAAAGTGAAGAGAGCGATACCGAGGTAACATCCTCTAACATAGATTCTTCACCTTCTTATAATGAATTACAAGATGCTTTTCAAGAATTGCATGAGGAATCCATGAGGCTCACAAAAATAGTTCTATCTTCCAACAAAATAATCTCCTTATTAGTAAACAAAGTTTCTAACTTAAACAAGGAGATTAATGAGCTTAAGATTGAAAATGAGACCTTAGGACTTATTGATGCTAACTCATTGTGCATGACTTGCTCCTTACATGAGAACACATCCCTATCCTTACCTTGCTCATCATGCAAAGCATTTGAAAAAGAAATTGAAGATTTAAACAACACTCTTGTAAAATTTACCTTTGGAAGAGACAACTTGAATGTGTTGTTAGGGAAACAAAAATGTGTTTTCCAAAAAGTCGGGTTGGGGTATAATCCCAATAACTAACAAAAATCTTACAAAAATTTCTTTGTTTCCATAAATGCTTCAAGTAGTCCTTTTATTAAATGCTTTCATTGTGGGAAAAAAGGGTATAGTGCATCCACATGTACTGTTAGAAAGAACATAAATACCAAGATTGGAACTAAAAGGGTTTGGGTTCCTAAGGGTACCTTACCTAGCTCTAACACAGAAGGACCCAAGACAATTTGGGTATCAAAGGTTAAAATTTGAATGTGTGTTGTAGGTGTACTTAAAAACCAAAAGCTCAAGTTGGTATCTTGATAGTGGTTGCTCCAAGCACATGACCAGTGATGACTCTAAGTTTTCCTTCCTTGTCCATAAGAAGAGTGGTCACGTGACATATGGTGACAACAACAAAGGGAAGATCCTTAGAGTTAGTAAGAACCCTTCTTTATCTATTGATAATGTTTTGTTTGTAGAAGGACTCAAACATAACTTGCTTAGCATTAGTCAACTATGTGATAAAGGGAATAGAGTAATATTTTATTCTAATTGTTACATAATTGAGGGTAAAGATGATAAGCATATTAACTTTGTTGGTCATAGGGTCAATAATATATATATGATTTACCTTGATGACATTTCCTCAAATGATGCTAAATGCTTTATGAGTAAAGAAAATGATTCATGGTTATGGCATAGAAGAATTGCTCACATTCACATGGATCACTTAAACAAATTGGTGTCTAAAAAACTAGTAATTAGTATTCCAAAGCTCAAATTTAAAAAAGACAAACTTTGTGATGCATGTCAAAAGGAAAAATAAGTAAAGGTCTCTTTTAATGCTAAAAATGTGGTTTTAACTTCTAGACTTTTATAACTTTTGTACATGGATCTTTTTGGTCCCTCTAGAACTATGAACTTTGGTAGAACTAACTATGCATTAGTGATTGTGGATGATTTTTCTAGGTTTACATAGATACTATTCATGTCTCACAAAAATGATGTTTTTCAATCATTCAAAAAACTTGCCAAAGTTATTTAAAATAAAAAAGATTTTTGTATTGCATCCATAAGAAGTGACCATAGTGGTGAATTTAAAAACTATGAATTTGAAACCTTTTGTGATGAACAAGGCATTGAGTATAATTTTTCTGTCCCTAGAACACCACAACAAAATGGTGTTATAGAAAGAAAAAATTGATCTTTAGAGAAAATGACAAGAACTGTGCTCAATGAGGGAAACCTTCCTAAGTATTTATGGGTGGATGCGGTTAACACCGCTTGTTATGTTAAGACTAGGGCCCTAATAAGGACAATTTTAAAGAAAATCCCCTAATGAATTGTACAAAGGAAGGAAGCCAAATGTTTCACATTTTCATGTATTTGGGTGTAAAAGCCTTGTTTTGAATAATGGAAAAGAGAGCTTGGGGAAGTATAATGCAAAACCTGATGAGGGAATATTTCTTAGCTATTCTATACATAGTAAGGCCTTTAGAGTTTATAATAAATAAACTATGACCATAGAAGAGTCCATACATGTTATTTTTTATAAAACTAACCAAAATGAGTTGAGAAAGGAGATTGTTAATGATGTTGCAGAAATCATGGCAAGAACACACTTGGAGATTCAAGAGAAAAATCCTAAGGAGTAAGAAGAAAGACCCCATGATCATACAAGACAAGAGGATTCAGAAATCATGGATCTACTCAAAGAATGAAGGACATCAAAGTATCATCCTCTTGACAAGGTGATTGGTGATGTATCAAAATGAGAAATTACTTGAAACTCACTTAAAGATACATGTAACCATATAAATTTTGTCTCTTAAGTTGAATCTAAAAACATAAATGAGGCCATTAATGATGAACATTGGATCTTGGCCATGCAAGAAGAACTAAACCAATTTGAAAGAAATCAAGTTTGGGAATTAGTTCTAATGCCCAATAATCATCCAATAACTAGCACCAAATGGGTTTTTAGGAACAAAATTGATGAAATAATCTTAATAACAAGAAATAAAGTTAGATTGGTTACAAAAGGATATAATCAAGAAGAATGAATATATTATGAAGAAACATATGCTCCCGTAACTAGATTAGAAGCCATTAGAATGCTACTTGCTTATGCATGCATCATGAATTTTAAACTTTTTCAAATGGATGTCAAAAGTGCTTTCTTAAATGGTTTCATTCAAGAAGAAGTGTATGTGTAGCAACCCCCGATTTTGAAAACTTTGAACTACCCAACTATGTTTTTAAATTGAAAAAGGCCTTGTATGGCTTGAAACAAGCTCCTAGAGTTTAGTATGAAAGGTTGAGTAAGTTCTTTTTGGAAAAAAAGATTTTCTAGAAGGAAAGGTTGACACCACTCTTTTCATCAAGTATAAAAAGCATGACATACTTCTTGTTCAAATATATATTGATGATATTATATTTGGTGCTACTAATGACTCTCTTTGTAAGGAGTTTTCTAAAATCAAGCAAAATGAATTTGAAATGTCTATGATGGGTGAGCTCAACTTCTTTCTTGGCCTCCAAATTAAACAAACAATAAATAAGACTTTCATAAGCCAGTCACAGTATTGCAAGGAGCTGCTCAAGAAGTTTGGAATGGATAATGCCAAGCATATGACTACACCAATGAGCCCTTCTTGTTATTTGGACAAGGATGAAAGTGGTAAATCTATAGAAATCATAAAATATAGAGGTATGATTAACTCACTCATTTATTTTACTGCAAGTAGGCTTGATATTATGTTTAGTGTTTGCATATGTGCTAGATATCAAGCTAATCCTAAAGAATCACACTTATGTACTATAAAATAAATTATGAAATATCTAATCGACACTTCACAAATGGGCTTGTGGTACCCTAAAGGTGCCTCTTGTAGCCTAGTTGGTTACTCTGATTCTGATTTTACTGGATGTAAAATGGATAGGAAAAGTACTAGTGGGACATGTCACTTGCTTGGAAGCTCATTAGTTTCTTGGCATAGCAAGAAACAATGTGTGGCATTATCAACAGTTGAAGCTGAATATGTTGCAGCTGGGAGTTGTTGTGCTCAAATCCTTTGGATGAAGCAACAACTCCTAGACTATGGTCTAGAGTTGGATCACATCCCTATAAGGTGTGATAACACTAGCGCAATCTTGTCAAAAAATCAATTTTGCACTCAAGAACAAAGCATATTGAAATTAGGCATCACTTTATATGGGATCATGTCCAAAAAGGTAATTGTATCCTTGAATTTATGGAAACCACTAAGCAACTAGCTGACATTTTTACCAAACCATTAAACAAAGAAGTATTCTTCTATATAAGAATTGAACTTGGAATATTAGATCAGTCTTGCACTTAATTCAGTATAAAATGATCATTTGATGATAAGTAGGTTATTTTGCTACATATTTAATCATTTCTGATGCATAACTTGCTATTCTACTACATAATATTGTTGTTTTGATATGAAATTTCATAAGTTTAATCACTTTTGAATCTATTACTGACTTGAGCATCGTAGTTTCCCCTAAGTATGTTTTGCAGGAACTTAATCCATGCTTAAGACCCCCATTTTCCAAAAATCAAGTTCTGGATAAAGAAAAAATGCTCTTTGGTTCCCTTGAAGAAGAAAGTTCTGTACTTGAGATGCTTTTATAATAGGTAAAGCTGATAAAAAATGGAATTAACTTGAGATGGCACAAGTTGATGATATAAGGACAAAATTCGTGAAGAAGATGGTTTGGTTTTGAAAGTGCAATAATCAGTAGAGGAAGGAAAATCAGCTTATGAATTGTATTGAAAATAGCCAACCTAAAAAAGACATAAGGAAATATCAAGGATTGTGTCTGTTTTGATATTGGGAATAACTGTTGGAAACCTCTCCTAACCAGCTAGCTAATTGATCTAATTGATTACACAGGCAAAAGAGGCTCTGTTTTGTTTCAAAGTTCAAGCAGTTAACCGATTAACCACTTGTCTTAATCGGTTAGTGCCATAAGTCAGAGACCCCAGCATTTCTTACCAACACATCCTAATCGGTAAGCTATTCACTCCTAACTGATTATTATCACAAGACAGAGACTCCCTATATTTTTTAAGCTTCACTAACTGGTTAGTCATCCACCCTAATCGATTACTCCTCATGAGAGTGAATAACCCTTCCTCCCATTTAAATGACCCAGCCGTAGCCTCCACCTTCACTTTCACGATGGCCCCCATACCTCTATTTTCATCCTCTTCTTCTTCTCTCAAACACCCCCTTCTTTCCACTCACACCCACTCCAAATTCACTTAAATATCCATCACTAAAACACCATTTCCACAAAAAATCCTTCAAATTCGACCATTCAAAACTTCCCTTTGCTTCCAAAATTTTCCTCCATTCTTCTTCCAAACCGTGACCTAGCCACCATTTTTTAACCATGGCAAGCAGTTCTCACCCCAAAAGAGTACGCACTAAAAATCCATCTGTACCCAATGATCCTCCTTCTCAAGAAAATGACTCTGATATTCATCTAAGCTTGGACCACAGGAAGTTCTTCTTTCACAAAAAGCAAATGCACAAATACAAATTGCAGTTTCAGGCTAGGAACATCATCCAACCCAAGCACATGGATTGGGAGTTCTTTATCAGAGAAGGCTTAACATCTCTCACTGATCTCTTGGAGTTTCACGGTCTGAAACACTTTGTTTTTGCTCCAAGTGAGTATTACTATCCTGAAGCCACCAAAGTCTATTTCTGCAACTTGAGCATTACGGGAGGAAATCTGGTTTCTGATATTAGGAGACATAGGATAATTATAGCTCCCAGTTAATGGTTTTCTCTATTTGGCCTTACTCATGCTGGTGAGAAATTTACAATGGACAGTTATAAGACTTGGAAAGACTTTAACAAAAGTGAGGCCCTTTACAATATGCTCCAACCTGGCCTCCGTATGCCAGACAAGAAAAGTCTCACTGCTAGTTACCTGAAACCTCTTGATCGCCTTCTTCATTATGTTGTGGTACACATTTTGGTTCCACGGGGTAGTAATTATGCATTAGTGGAAGAAGAAGATATTTTCCTAATGTGGGCCATGAAATAGAGACTGCACATCAATTAGCCATTTTTCATCTTGCATTACATGATGAAGGCCAATGATAAGTTGATGATGAACCTTCATTATGCTCTAGCTGTTACAAAAATTTTGAATTAATATAACCTTCAACTCCATGAAGATGGTGCGACAGAACTTGCCAGCCACAACAAATTTGGTCAAGTTACCTTCAACCGAATGCAAATTAAGAAGGTAAATAATGAATGGGTCTCTATGCCAAGACATGAAGCACCACCAGCAGTAGAAGAAATTCCTGCTGCTCCGGCTGATGTTCCTATGGAAGAGGCACTAGCTACAAGTGAAGCGCGCATTCTTGCTACCATTGGGGATTTTAGAACTTATCAAGAGCACAACAACATAGTCATCTTCGACTACTTAAGTGCTATGGAAGATCACCTGGATAGACATGAGCATCGCTTCCCAGCACCAGAGGATCATGGGACTTAGGCATGGAGTACCTATTTTAGTTATAGCAGTGTTTCTAAACTTATCCACTTTGCTTACAATTATGTTTTGGATATTATGTTTAGCTATGACTCAAATGTTTTGGATATTATCTTAGAACCATGACATGTTTAATTGGCATCTTGGACATGTTTTGAATGCTTGTTTTGGATTGTGTCATATAACTTGAATGTGTCTATTTATGAATGGATTACTAAATATGGTTCCATTGTGGCTATATTATTACTGGTTATCTGTTCCAATTTTTCTTTTATCATGACAAAAAGGGAAGAAGGATATAGGCTTTTTATTGAAAAAAGAAGGTAAAATAACTGAAAGTTTTACTTAAAGTTTTTTTATGGTCTTGGAATTCCAAAACAAATGGAGAGTTGTGCATCCCTGATTCAATCACCTCTTGAACAATAGAGGGGGAGTAAGTCTCTAAATCTTGTTATGAATTCCAATTATTATTTGAACTAATCTTTTCTCAATAACTGTTTGTCATCATCAAAAAAGGAGAGAATGTGATTGGTATTGACTAAAAGCAAATGGGTTTGATGACAACAAACAAGAAAGAAATAGAAACATAATGATCAAGTCCCAAGGAACTCAAAAATTAGCATATAAGTCTTAGATCTTGTGTAAAAGTATTTTAGGATTCACTCTAAGCTCATTATTTGGTTTTCTTAAAATGGCTTTGCAAAATTATACTTTTCATTTATTAAAATCATAGTTTGAACAAATGGTTTTTAGCAAGGCTGAAAAGCCTTTTTGAAAAACCTATTAGAAATCTTGTCTCCTTTTCAAGACAATAATAGACTATCACTGTTCACCCAACAGATTAAGTGCCAAAACAGAAATACGCCAATTTGTATTTTAAAAGGCCTAACCGATTACGCAAATGTGTAACCTGTTAAATGACAAGTCAAGGGCCTATTTCTAAGGTCACTAACTGATTAGAATAGCTCCTAATTGGTTAGTTTGATAAGTTAGAGGCATTGCCTCTTTATCTTTTAAATGCCTAACCGATTAAGTGTTTTGTTTAATCAATTATTTGATTAAACAAAAGGATTTACTTTTGTTTTAAAACAGGGCCTAACCGATTAGTGGTATAGTGTAATCGGTTGTTTGCTTAAACAGAAACTAATTCATTTAATTCATAACCGATTAGAATATGGTCCTAACCGATTAGTTGCCTTCACAGAAGCCAATTTATTCAAATCCTAACTGATTAGTATATGGCTTTAACTGATTACTCTATTTAACAGAAGCCAAATTCTAAAGGCCCTAACCGATTAGCAATATCCTATAATCGGTTAGGAGATGTATTTGGAGTCAATTCTTGACTCCTAACCGATTAGGACAAAGTCCTAATCTGTTATTTGGGCAACCAAAACTTACGTTCAACGACTATATTAAAGAGTATTTAATGCTCTCATCTACCCCAACGGCTATCTTTTTGACCTTAACTATAAATCTAAAGTGTTGGGTATTTATGAAGAGTCAGAAAAACTGAGACCAACAATCTAAGAATCCTTCTTGAGCATAAAATTCGTATTTCCTTATCCATATTAATCATACTCTATTTTTGAGCTTAGAAAGTGTGAATATTCAATACCCATAAGCTTCAAGTTGCATTATCTACTCTTTGAGAGAGTTTCTATTCATCTACTTCTTTGTATAATCTGTATAGAGAGGGTAAGGCATTCCTCTAGGTTGCAAGAGTGAGGTATCTCTTGAAAGAATAGGCTCAAGCACAAGGGTGAGGTATCCCAAGGTGTGTTGAGTGCTCCATCTTGTAAAGGTTCTTAAGCACCTGTTTGAAGCTTGAAGACATAGTGGAAATCTTGAGTGTTTACTTGAGAACTAGAGGTAAGCCACTAGTGGATTAGTGGCTGAACCAGGATAAAGCTTAGTGTTTGTACTTCTAAACTCAACTCTTTAATATTTTGCACTATTTTGTTGAGTTTGCTTGAATACTATCTTGCTTGGTTATTATATTTATAAGTGAAAGTGTTCATCACACTTATCCATTCATCTCTATTAATCAAATAGCTTCAACACAAATAAGAATTCAAGTATTTTGTGAAATATTTGTGAACTTGTTTTATATACTCAATTCACCCCTTCTTGAGTATTGAGGCTACTTGGTAATAAGTGGTATTAGAGCTAGACTCTTGTGTAAAGAGCTTAGTAGTTTCAAGAGAAGAAATGACTTCAAATGATTTTTCTAATGAAAGTTCTTCTATAAATAGACCTCCCTTTCTCAATGAGGATGGTTATGCATATTGGAAAGAAAAGATAAATTTTTTTATTAAAATTATTAATTTAGATGTGTGGGACGCCATTGAAAATGATACTTTTGTTCCCACAGGTATTAAAGATGGTGTGAAAATTAATACACCTAGAAATGAATGGACTGGTTGGGACAAAAAGAAGGTTCAATGTAATTTGAGAGCTAAGAACATCATCACCACATCTTTGGGGTATGATGAATTATTTAGGGTGTCAAATTGTAAGACCGCTAAATAAATGTGGGATACTTTACAAGTAACTCATGAAGGTACAAGTGAGATAAAACGATCTAGAATAAACATTCTTACTCATGAATTATTTAGAATGAATCAAGGTGAAAATATTCAAGAGATGCAAAAGAGATTCAGACATATTGTAAATCATTTTATCTCACTGGGAAAGACATTTCCTAACGAAGATCTTATTAACAAAGTCTTGAGATATTTGAGCAAGAATTGGTAACCCAAAGTAACAGCTATTGCGAAATCAAGAGATTTGTCAACAATGTCTCTAGCCACCTTATTTGGGAAGCTTCAAGAACATGAGTTGGAGTTAAGTAGGCTCAATCAAAATGAAAAGCACGATAAGAAGAAAAAGAGGATTGCACTTAAAACCACCTCTTCTACATTTGAAGATGATGATGAAGATGGTGAAAAAGATGCAGAAAATCTTGAGCTACGTGAGGAGAATCTCAGTCTCCTTGTAAGGAAGTTTAGAAGATTCTTAAAGAAAAAGAGATTTCAAAGAAGGCCACCCTTCCCTCAAAAGAAAGCCTATCACAAGGAGAAAGATCCTCAACTCCTTCAAAATGTTATGAATGTGGAAAATCGGGGCACATGAAAATGGAGTGTCTTGTGTATCTTAAGAAGATGAAAAAGTTTAAGAAAAGGTCTTTCAAAAGAAAGAAAGGAAAAAGAGCATATATAGCATAGGAGGACAATGACATGAGTTCTTCTGATAGCTCAGAGAATGAAGAAGCTCATCTTTGTCTCATGGCTTAAGGAGAAGAAAGTGAAGAGAGCGACACCGAGGTAACATCCTCTAACTTAGATTATTCACCTTCTTATAATGAATTACAAGATACTTTTCAAGAATTGCATGATGAATCCATGAGGCTCACAAAAATGATTCTATCTTCTAACAATGCAATCTCCTTATTGGCAAACAAAGTTTCTATCTTAAACAAGGAGATTAATGAGCATAAGATTGAAAATGAGACCTTAGGACTTATTGATACTAACTCATTGTGCATGACTTGCTCCTCATAAGAGAACACATCCCTATCCTTATGTTGCTCATCATGCAAAGCATTTGAAAAAGAAATTGAAGATTTAAACAACACTCTTACAAAATTTACCTTTAGAAGAGACAACTTGAATGTATTGTTAGGGAAACAAAAATGTATTTTCCAATAGCTGGGTTGGGGTATAATCCTAATAACTAACAAAAATTTTACAAAAATTTCTTTGTTTCCACAAATACTTCATGTAGTCCCTTTATCAAATGCTTTCATTATGGGAAAAAAGGCATAGTGCATCCACTTGCAATGTTAGAAAGAACACAAACACCAAGATTGGAACTAAAAGGGTTTGGGTTCCTAAGGGTACCTTACCTAGCTCTAACACACACGGACCCAAGACAATTTGGGTACCAAAAGTTAAAATTTGAACGTATGTTGTCGGTGTGCTTGAAGACCAAAAGTTCAAGTTAGTATCTTGATAGTAGTTGCTCTAAGCACATGATCGGTGATTGCTTCAAGTTTTCCTTCCTTATCCCCATAAAGAGTGGTCACATGACATATGGTGGCAACAACAAAGGGAAGATCCTTGGAGTTGGTAAAGTTAGTAAGAACTCTTCTTCATCTATTGATAATGTTTTACTTGTAGAATGACTCAAACATAACTTGCTTAGCATTAGTTAACTATATGATAAAGGGAATAAAGTAATATTTAATTCTAATTATTGTATAATTGAGGGTAAAGATGATAAACATGTTAACTTTATTGGTCATAGGGTTAATAATATATACATGATTAGCCTTGACGATATTCCTCAAATAATGCTAAATGCTTTATGAGTAAAGAAAATGATTCATGGTTATGGCATAGAAGAATTGCTCACATTCACATGGATTACTTAAACAAATTGGTGTCTAAAGAACTAGTAATTAGTATTCCAAAGCTTAAATTTGAAAAAGACAAACTTTGTGATGCATGTCAAAAGGAAAAACAAGTAAAGGTTTCTTTTAAAGCTAAAAATGTGGTTTCAACTTCTAGACCTTTACAAATTTTGCACATAGATCTTTTTGGTTCCTCTAGAATCATGAGCTTTGGTGAAAATTACTATGCATTATTGATTGTGGATGATTTTTCTAAGTTTACATGGACACTATTATTATTTCACAAAAATGATGCTCTTCAATCATTCAAAAAAACTTGCCAAAGTTATTCAAAATGAAAAAGGTTTTTGTATTGCATCCATAAGAAGTGACCATGGTTGTGAATTTGAAAATCATAAATTTGAAACATTTTGTGATGAACATGGCATTGAGCATAATTTTTCTGCCCCTAAAACACCACAACAAAATGGTGTTGTAGAAAGGAAAAATTAATCTTTAGAGGAAATGACAAGAACTATGCTCAATGAGGGAAACCTTCGTAAGTATTTTTGGGCAGATGCGGTTAACATCGCTTGTTATGTTATGAATATAGCCCTAATAAAGTTAATTTTAATGAAAATCTCCTATGAATTATACAAAGAAAGGAAGCTAAATGTTTCACATTTTCATGTCTTTGGGTGTGAATGCTTTGTTTTGAATAATGGAAAGGAGAACTTGAGCAAATTTAATGTAAAATCTGATGAGGGAATATTTCTTGGCTATTCTATACATAGTAAGGCATTTAGAATTTATAATAAACAAACTATGACCATAGAAGAGTCCATACATGTTGCTTTTGATGAAACTAACCAAAATGAGCTGAGAAAGGAGATTGTTGATGATGTTGCAGAAATCATGACAAGAACACACTTGGAGATTCAAGAGAAAGAGCCTAAGTAGCAAGAAGAAAGACCCCATGATCATGCAAGACAAGAGGATTCAGAAATCATGGATCTGCCCAAAGAATGGAAGACATCAAAGTATCATTCTCTTGACAAGGTGATAGGTGATATATCAAAAGGGGTAATTACTCGCAACTCACTTAGAGATGCATGTAACCATATGACTTTTATCTCTCAAGTTGAACCTAAAAACATAAATGAAGCCATTAATGATGAACATTAGATCTTGGCCATGCAAGAAGAACAAAACTAATTTGAAAGAAATCAAGTTTGGGAATTAGTTCTAAGGCTCAATGATCATCCAATAATTGACACCAAATGGGTCTTTAGGAACAAACTTGATGAAATAGGCTTAATAACAAGAAGTAAAGCTAGATTGGTTGCAAAAAGATATAATCAAGAAGAAGGAATAGATTATGAAGAAACATATGCTCCCGTAGCTAGATTAGAAGCCATTAGAATGCTAATTGCTTATGTATGCATCATGGATTTTAAACTTTTTCAAATGGATGTCAAAAGTGTTTTCTTAAATCATTTCATTGAAGAAGAAGTGTATGTGGAGCAACCCCCCGATTTTGAAAACTTTGAACTACCCAACTATGTTTTTAAATTGAAAAAGGCCTTGTATGTCTTGAAACAAGCTCCTAGAGCTTAGTATAAAAGGTTGAGTAAGTTCCTTTTGGAAAAAAGGGTTTTCTAGAGGAAAGGTTGACATCACTCTTTTCATCAAGCATAAAAAGCATGATATACTTCTTGTTCAAATATATGTTGATGATATTATATTTGGTGTTACTAATGACTCTCTTTGTAAGGAGTTTTCTAAAATCATGCAAAATGAATTTGAAATGTCTATGATGGGTGAGCTTAACTTCTTTCTTGGCCTCCAAATCAAACAAACAAGAAATGAGACTTTCATAAGCCAGTCCCAGTATTGCAAGGAGCAGCTCAAGAAGTTTGGAATGGATAATGCCAAGCATATGGCTACACCAATGAGCACTTCTTGTTATTTGGACAAGGATGAAGGAGGTAAATCTGTAGAAATCACAAAATATAGAGGTATGATTGGCTCACTCCTTTATCTTACTACAAGTAGGCCTGATATTAAGTTTAGTGTATGCATGTGTACTAGATATTAAGCTAATCCTAAAGAATCACATTTATGTGTTGTAAAACGAATTATAAAAAATATCTAATCGGCACTTCACAAATGGGCTTATGGTACCCTAAGGGTGCCTCTTGTAGCCTAGTTGGTTACTCTGATTCTAATTTTGCTGGATGCAAAATGGATAGGAAAAGCACTAGTGGGATATGTCACTTGCTTGGAAGCTCATTAGTTTCTTGGCATAGCTAGAAACAAAATAGTGTGGCATTCTTAACAGCTGAAGCTGAATGTGTTGCAGCTAGGAATTGTTGTGCTCAGATCCTTTGGATAAAGCAACAACTCCTAGACTATGGTCTAGAGTTGGATCACATCCCTATAAGGTGTGATAACACTAGCGCAATCAACTTGTCAAAATATCCAATTTTGCACTCAAGAACAAAACATATTGAAATTAGGCATCACTTTATAAGGGATCATGTCCAAAAAGGTAATTGCATCCTTAAATTTGTGGAAACCACTAAGCAACTAGCTGACATTTTTACCAAACCATTAAACAAAGAAGCATTCTTCTATATAAGAACTGAACTTGGAATATTAGATCAGTCTTGCACTTAATTCCGCATAAAATGATCATTTGGTGATAAGTGGGTTATTTTACTGCACATTTAATCATTTTTGATGCATAACTTGCTATTCTATTGCATAATATTATTGTTTTGATATGAAATTTCATAAGTTTAATCACTTTTGAATCCAATACCAACTTGAGCATTGGAGTTTCCCCTAAGTTTGTTTTGCAAGAACTTAATCCATGCTTAAGTCCCCTATTTTCCAAAAATCAAGTTCTAGATAAAGAAAAAATGCTTTTTGGTTCCCTTGGAAAAGATAGTTCTGTACTTGAGATGCTTTTATAATGGGTAAAGCTGATGAAAAATTGAATCAATTTGAGATGGCACAGGTAGATGGTATAAGGACAAAATTCGTGAAGAAGATGGTTTGGCTTTGAAAGCATAATAATCAGTAGAGGAAGGAAAATCAGCTTATGAATTGTATTGAAAATAGCCAACCTCAAAAAGACATGAGGAAATATCAAGGATTATGTCTATTCTGATATTGGGAATAACTGTTGGAAACCTCTCCTAACCAATTAGCTAATTGATCTAATCGATTACGCAGGCAAAAGAGGCTTTGTTTTGTTTTAAGCAGCTAATTAATTAACCACTTGTCCTAATCGGTTAGTGCCATAAGTCAGAGACCCCAGCATTTCTTACTAACATATCCTAATCGGTTAGCTATTCACTCCTAACTGATTATTTTCACAAGATAGAGACTCCCTATTTTTTTTAAGCTTCACTAACCGGTTAGTCATCCACCCTAATCGATTACTCCTCATAAGAGTGAGCAACCCTTCCTCCCATTTAAATGACCCAGCCATAGCCTTCACCTTCACTTTCACGACGGCCCCCATACCTCCATTTTCATCCTCTTCTTCTTATCTCAAACACATACTCCTCTCCACTCATACCCACTCCAAATTCACCACAAATCCATCACTAAAACACCATTTCCTCAAAAAATCCTTTGAATTCCACCATTCAAAACTTCCCCTTGCTTCCAAAATTTTCCTCCATTCTTCTTCCAAACCGTGACCGAACCACCATTTTTTTTAACCATGGCAAGTAGTTCTCACCCCAAAAGGGCACGCACTAAAAATCCATCTATACCCAATGATCCTCCTTCTCTAGAAAACGACTCTGATATTCATCTAAGCTTGGACCACAGGAAGTTCTTCTCTCACAAAAAGTAAATGCACAAATACAAATTGCAGTTTCAGGCTAGGAATATCATCCAACCCAAGCACATGGATTGGGAGTTCTTTATCAGAGAAGGCTTAACATCTCTCACTGATCTCTTGGAGTTTTAGGGTCTGAAACACTTTGTTTCTGCTCCAAGTGAGTATTACTATCCTGAAGCCGCCAAAGTCAATTTCTATAACTTGAGCATTACGGGAGGAAATCTGGTTTCTGAAGTTAGGAGACATCGGATAATTGTAGCGCCCAGTCAATGGTTTTCTCTGTTTGGCCTTACTCATGCTGGTGAGAAATTTACAATGGATAGTTATAAGACTTGGGAAGGCTTTAACAAAAGCGAGGCCCTTGACAGTATGCTCCAACCTGGCCTCCATATCCCAGATAAGAAAAGTCTCATTGATGGTTACCTGAAACCTCTTGATCGTCTTCTTCATTATGTTGTGGTACATATTTTGGCTCCACGGGGTAACAATTATGTATTGGTGGAAGAAGAAGATATTTTCCTAATGTGGGCCATGAAACAGAGACTCCACATCAGTTAGCCATTTTTCATCATGCACTACATGATGTAGGCCAAGAATAAGTTAATGATGGACCTTCCTTATGCTCTAGCTATTACAAAAATTCTGAATCAATATAACCTTCAACTCCATGAAGATGGTGCGATAGAACTTGCCAGCCATAACAAATTTGGTCAAGCTACCTTTAACCGAAAGTAAATTAAGAAGCTAAATGATGAATGGGTCTCAATGCGAAGACATGAAGCACCACCAACAGCAGAAGAAATTTCTGCTGCTCCAGCTGATGTTCTTATGGAAGAAGCACCAACTACAAGTGAAGCACGCATTCTTGTTGCCATTGCGGATCTTAGAACTTATCAGGAGCACAGTAACATAATCATCTTTGACCACTTAAGTGTTATGGAAGATCGCCTGGATAGACTTGAACGTCGCTTCCCAGCACTAGAGGATCATGGGACTTAGGCATGGAGTACCTATTTCAGTTATAGCAGTGTTTCTGAACTTGTCTACTTTGCTTACAATTATGTTTTGGATATTATGTTTAGCTATGACTCAAATGTTTTGGATATTATCTTAGAACCATGGCATGTTTAATTGGCATCTTGGACATGTTTTGAATGCTTGTTTTGGATAGTGTCGTATAACTTGAATGTGTCTATTTATGAATGGATTACTGAATATGCTTTCATTGTTGCTAGATTATTACTGGTTATCTGTTCCAATTTTTTTTATTATGACAAAAGGGGGAGAAGGATATAGTCTTTTTATTGAGAAAAGAAGGTAAAATAACTGAAAGGTTTGGTTAAAGTTTTTCTTATGGTCTTAGAATTCCAAAACAAAGGGGGAGCTTTGCATCTCTGATTCAATCACCTCTTGAATAATAGAGGGGGAGTAAGTCTCTATATCTTGTTATAAATTTGATGCGTGAAATCCGCAAGTGTACGGTTTCGTCGTCAGGTAATAAAAAGATCGAATCCACAGGGACTGTATCTATCAATACCAATTAATTAATTAATTTAATTAAATTAAATAAAAAGAAATATGATTGTTTATTAAGAAGAACGTAGTAACAAGCAAATTAAAAAAAATCAAAGTGCAGAATTTAGAATAAAAATAGCAAGTTATCAAGAAGAGGATTTTCAAATTCAAGAAAGCTTCCAAGATTGGGATACCACAATGATATAAGATAAATCCTAATTGAAAACCCTTTTATTAAATCTGAAATTCAATTGAAGGTGAATTACCCTAAATTAGTTAATGTTCTTTCTCAAGATACAAGATCCGTGCCCAATTAAACCAATTCCTACTCTCGTGGTAATTGAATTTAAATTGAACCCATTACGCTTTGTGGTAATTCATTGAATCCTCGAAAGGCTAAAACTACTCTCGTGATTTAGACCTTAAGTTCAATTCTTATGGTTCCAACACTTAGGTTCACCTCTCAGTATGTCCCTAAATGCCCATGAGATGCAAATAAGTGACCAACAAATTCACATGAATAAAAGCAATAAGGATTGAATTAAAGAACATTCAAGATTAATAAAAGGGAAAACAACATCAATTAATCATTATCAATGTACCAAAGGGCATTTCCCAATCCTAGAAACAAAAGAAAATACTCAGACATAGAGAAGAAGAGACAAGAAATCAAACTTAAAAACATCCCAAACCCGTAACAATGGAAGAAGAAGGGAGAAAGATGAAGATCAAGAGCCAAAGCCTCTAATGTGCCTCCTCCAAAACCAAATTAGAACCCCCTCATTGTATTCAAAACCTCTATTTATAACCCTAGGGTTTTAATTGGCTAAAAAGCCCCCAAAAGAAATAAAAAAAAAAACATAAAAACTGTTGCGTACTGCGATCCACGGCCGTGGATCATTCAATGGCCAGACCGTGGATCTTTCTGTCACAGGCCCATCTCTAGTCATTTGAGTTCCACGGCCAGGCCGTGGAACTCTCTGGAAGTCTCTTTTCCTTCTTTAAGTTGCCCCTCGATCCATGGTCGTGGTTTGATCCACGGGCAGGTCGTGGATCCCTCTGGAATGACCTTTTTGCACCTTTATTGCTATCCATTAAGCTCCAACTTCAATCATGCGAGCATTCCATTCAATCCAATGCCAATTCAACATTAATCCTGCACAAGAACACCAAAAACACTGCAGTTATCCGAACTAAAGGAAAAACAAACCAAAAAGGGAAACTAAAATGCCTAAAATACTTAAGAATGCATGCAAAACAAGAACAAAACATGATGTTGTTTCACACACATTAAATCCCCCCAAGCTTAAGATTTTGCTTGTCCCCAAGCAATAATTAGTGCCAAACCAAAAAGTGGGATCAAGAGACAATAATGAATGAGGACCCCGAGAAAACAATTATCCAAGCAATAGGCTAAAGCAAACAAAGAATTTGAGAGGTAATCAAAAATCAAGTCCAATTAGAGGCTAAGTTCTCAGAAATCATGCATCATCACTGATTGAATTAAGTTCACTCCACTAACCACACTTAAAGTGTTTAAGGGTAAAAATCATATGCTCAAAAATCCTTCAAAGAAATTGCACTTCTATATGCTTGATAAAAAACCAAATTTCCACTAATAATCAGCATGCATGCAAGAATCAAAAGGTCTTTCAAGGGTTGTAATGGGGCCATGAGAATGATGTTAGGTAAGGAAAAGAAAGGAAGGTTTGCACAAAAGGGCTCATCAAGATTTTCGATAAACATAAGTAATCCAATAGAACATAAATGGAGCAAAGACAATTTTTCAATCTAACACATAACTCCACATTTTAAAGAATTTTCTTCCTTACTTTTCTTTCCCCTCTTTCCCCTCTTTTTCAAGCTTTCAACTCATGATGTTTCTTTTTATTTTCTTTTTCTCTTTTTTTTTTCATTTGAGAAAGAGGAAGCTCAAATACATATAATTCCCAACACAACTTTCAAACAACTTTCAAGCCCAATTCGCTCCATTTAATATTCTAAATTATAACCAACAATGTTTTAGCATAGGTATCAAGAAAACAAGTATGCAATAGGCTCAAAATGGGCAACTAAAGGATGAAAGTGTAACAATTTCAGAAGGCTAGAAAAATACTTAAAATGCCTTAATCATATTCAAGCATGCAACCAAAAATTTTGCCTCAAAAAGGTTTCAAATCAAGTTCTAGAGCACAAGATCAATGAGGAATATCACTTAACACAAAGAATGGGAGCAAAAATCGTATAATGCATAAGTCCCATAAAAGCTCAAAACTCATATTTAGAAGTTTAAAAATTCAATGAGAAGCACAAATTCAAAGAACATATGCTAATTATCAACTATCAAAAGATCACCTCTACTATCAATTAAAACAATGCCTGTAGCCTATCACAAGAATCAACAATTGGGTTCCAAATCAATACCATCTCAAAATCCTCAAAAGAGAGGGGCGCAAGTTCAACCAAAAAGCTGAGAGATATGATAGTATGAAAATGTAACATGAAAATGCAATGCAAAATAAGACATGAAAATGCATGAAACTAATGAAAATAAAAATATGAAAATACAAAAATACCACCCCAAGCTTAGAACTTACATTGTCCCAAATGTAGAAATCTAAAACAAGAGAAGGGATAAAAGAAAAGAACTCACTGCGGTGGTGGAAAAACCTCTGGTGTTCAATCCATGGCCATGGAATTTTTCATGGGCTGAGTGTGGAACCTTTTGACTTCACTCTTCTTCTAATTTGAGCTTCAAAAAGGGTCAAACCTAGACAAAATCCATGAGACAAACATCAAACCAACAATCTAACACACAAAATCAAAAGAAAAAAAATTTAAAGGAAAGAAAAAAAATAAAGAAACTTGGGTTGCCTCCCAAGAAGCGCTTGTTTAAAGTCATTAGCTTGACTTTGGTCTGGTTTTTATGCTCAGGTGATGTCAATGGAGTAGTGCTCAGTCCCCACTCCTTCAAAATGTTTCACTCTCTGGCTATTTATCATAAAAGGCTTATAACCTTCTTTCTGCACCTCAAGCACACCGTAGGATAAAACTCGAACAATCTCATATGGTCCTGACCATTTTGACCATAACTTATTAGGATAGAAACATATAAGCGAGTTATTAACAAGAACTTTATCCCCGAGTTTAAATCCACGCTTCTTGTCACACTTGTCATTCTGCTTTTTAGGTCTTTTCTTATAGGGATTAGACTCCTCAAATTTTGTAGTACCCCTGAGCAAGGTCCTTTCTAGCATAGCATCAGCTACCGATTCCTGCACACTTGAAAGCACAACACTATCCATAACATTAGTAGCATCTATGCGATTACATGAATTTGAGGAATTAGAATTATTTTCAGATTTAAAAACATCAAAAACTATTTCCTCATCATTCAATCGCAAAGTCAATTTCCCTTCGTGAACATCAATGATCGCCCTTCCAGTGGCAAGGAATGGACGCCCAAGTATGATCGGCATTGTAGCATTAGCTTCCATGTCAAGCACAATAAAATCCACCGGCATGTAAAACTTACCAACCTTAATGGGAACATCCTCCAAGATGCCGATGGGGTACTTGACAGACCGATCCGCCAATTGAAGTGAGATAGTTGTGGGTTTTAGTTCACCCACCTCCAACTTTTTACACACAAAAAGAGGCATAAGACTAATACTAGCCCCCAAATCACACAGAGCTTTATCAAATTTGTGTTGCCAATCAAACAGGGAATAGAGAAGCTACCTGGATCCTTTAACTTAGGAGGCATTTTATTTTGAATTAAGGCACTACACTCCTCAGTTAAAGCTACTGTCTCATAGTCTTCTAGCTTCCTCTTATTAGACAGGATGTCCTTAAGAAACTTAGCATATGTAGGCATTTGTTTTAACGCCTCAGTGAAGGATACATTAATGTACAATTTCTTAAGGACCTCTAGGAACTTCCCAAACTGCCTATCTAACTTCGCCTTAGCAAGTCTTTGAGGGAAAGAAACTGGGGGTTGGTATGGCTCATGGGGTACATACTTAGATACTTTCTCATTAGTTTCCTCCTCTTCTAAGGGTTGTGCCTTAGTCTCTTTTTCCTCATTCCCCTCATCTTTGTCACTCTCCCCATTACCCTTAGGATCCTCTAACTTCTTTCCACTCCTCAAACTCACAGCTTTATAATATTCATTGCCTGGGTTGACTTCAGGTTGACCAGGAAACTTACCTTACTGCCTAAGAGAAGCGCTTGCTTGTTGGGCAATCTGGGTTTCCAACTTCTTATTATGAATAGCTAAATTGTCAACCTTAGCTGATAACTCTTTTATTGCCTCAGTTACAACTTGCCCATGGTGCCTGAACTCCTCATTCTACTTAGACTGGCTTTCAACAAAATTCTCAAGAAGAGACTCAAGTCTAGATTTCTGTACCTGTGGGACTCCAGAAGAGGGTTTAGCATTACCTTGCCCAGCTTGGTACTGACTATTCCGGTAAGAGAAGTTAGGATGTGACCTCCAACCAGGGTTATAAGTTTGGGAATACGGACCATTCCTCCCCTTTTGGTTGAAGTCATGGAAATTGTGGCAGGATTCCACTTGCTCCACCGGTGCACCATGTGAGGATCCTATTCCAACCTGGCAATCAGCACCAATATGTCCCTGTGCTCCACAAATCTCACAAAAATTGTTAGAGGCACTTATGGCATTAACATGAGCTTTCTCAAGTATGTCAAAATGTTTATTCAAAGAATCAAACTTTGACATAATTAAATCAACACCATCTACCTCAAACTTACCTCCTGAGAGCTTTCTCGGGTTGTGCCCTCTTTCATTGGCCCATTGGTGATGATTTGAAGCTACACTCTCAATTATCTCATAAGCCTCTGTGAGCCTCCTATTCATCAGAGCTCCACCAGCTGTGGAGTCAAGAGACACCTTCGAAGAATATTCTAAACCATTATAGAAGGTGTGGACAATCAACCATTTTTCTAGCCTATAGTGTGGGCAGGCTTCCAGCAAAGCCTTATATCTATCCCAAGCTTCTGAAAATGACTCACCATCTTTCTAAACAAAGCTTGTGATTTGGGTCCTTAGGTGAGCAGTCTTGGAAGGTGGAAAGAATTTATCCAAAATGGCTTACTCCAATTAGTCCTAAGTAGTTATCGTCTCAGTAGGAACAAACTTTAACCAAGCTCTAGCTCTATCTCTCAATGATAGAGGAAACAGGTGAAGACGAATAGCATCAACAGAGGCACCTTCGATCTTGAGGGTCTCACAGAACTCCAAGAACATATCCACAGGATCATTAGGATCCTCTGATGGCAATCCTCCAAACTGGTTCTACCTTATCATAGAAAGTAGGGCAGGAGGTATAGTGAAGTGCCTAGCTTCAATGTCTGGCCGAGTAATTCCAGATCACAAACCCCGAGCATTAGGGGCTACATACTCTTTTAACGGTTTATTATCCTCAGCTGCTGCCATGAAAAGTGGTGGTTCAGATATTTCTCTTACTTTTTGCCTTTGTTGTCTTCTCCTTCTACGTAAAGTTCTTTCAATTTCAGGATCTGCTTCAATAAGAGTCCCAGAACGTCTAGTACTTTGTATAAACAATAGAAATTACCTGCAGAGAGTCAAAGAGAAATCAAGAACGTAAGAATCAAATAAAAGAAAAGGTTTAAAATAATTAAATTAAAAATTGAACTGATATTCAACAAAAAAATAGTCCCCGGCAACGGCGCCAAAAACTTGATGCGTGAAATCCGCAAGTGTACGATTTCGTCGTTAAGTAATAAAAAGATCGAATCTACAGGGACTATGTCTATGAATACCAATTAATTAATTAATTCAATTCAATTAAATAAAAGAGAATATGATTATTTATTAAGAAGAACGTAGTAACAAGCAAATTAAATAAAAATCAAAGTACAGAATTTAAAACAAAAATAGCAAGTTATCAAGAAGGGGATTTTCAAATTCAAGAAACTTCCAAGATTGGGATACTACAATGATACAAGATAAATCCTAATCGACAACCTTTTTATTAAATCTGAAATTCAATTAAAGGTGAATTACCCTAAATTAGTTAATGTTCTTTCTCAAGATACAAGATCTGTGCCCAATTAAACCAATTCCTACTCTCGTGGTAATTGAATTTAAATTGAACCTATTACGCTTTGTGGTAATTCATTGAATCCTCAAAAGGCTAAAACTACTCTCGTGATTTAGACCTTAAGTTCAATTCTTATGGTTCCAACACTTAGGTTCACCTCTCAGTACGTCCCTAAATGCCTATGAGATGCAAATAAGTGGCCAGTAAATTCACATGAATAAAAGCAATAAGGATTGAATCAAAGAACATTCAAGATTAATAAAAGGAGAAACAACGTCAATTAATCATTATCAATGTATCAAAGGGCATTGCCCAATCTTAGAAACAAAAGAAATTACTCAGACATAGAGAATAAGAGACAAGAAATCAAACTTAAAAACATCCCAAACCCGTAACAATGGAAGAAGAAGGGAGAAAGATGAAGATCAAGAGCCAAAGCCTCCAATGTGCCTCCTCCAAAACCAAATTAGAACCCCCTCATTGTATTCCAAACCTCTATTTATAACCCTAGGGTTTTAATTGGCTAAAAAGCCCCCAAAAGAAGAAAAAAAAACATAAAAACTGCTGCGCACTGCGATCCACGGCCGTGGATCATTTCCCTGCCAGGCCGTGGATCTTTCTGTCACAGGCCCATCTCTGGTCATTTGAGTTCCACGGCTGTGGATGGTTCCACGGTCAGGGCGTGGAACTCTCTGGAAGTCTCTTTTCATTCTTTAAGTTGCCCCTCGATCCATGGCCATGATTTGATCCACGGGCAGGCCGTGGATCCCTCTGGAATAGCCTTTTTGCGCCTTTATTGCTATCCATTAAGCTCCAACTTCAATCATGCGAGCATTCCATTCAATCCAAGGCCAATTCAACATTAATCTTGCACAAAAGAACACCAAAAACACTGCAGTTATCCGAACTAAAGGAAAAACAAACCAAAGAGGGAAACTAAAATGCCTAAAATACTCAAGAATGCATGAAAAACAAGAACAAAACATGATGTTATTTCACACACATCAGAATTCCAATTATTATTTGAACTAACTTTTTCTTAATAATTGTTTGCCATCATTAAAAAGGGAGAGAATGTGGATGGCATTAACTAAAAGCAAATGGTTTTGATGACAACAAACAAGAAAGAAATGGAAACACAATGATCAAGTCCCAAGGAACTTAAAGATTAGCATATAGGTCTTAGATATTGTGTAAAGGTATTTTAGGATTCACTCTAAGCTCATTATTTGGCTTTCTTAAATTGGCTTTCTTAAAATGGCTATGCAAAATTATACTTTTCATTTATAAAAATCATAGTTTGAACAAATGGTTTTTAGTATGGTTGAAAAGCTTTTCTGAAAAATGTATTGGAAATCTTGTCTCTTTTTCAAGACGATAACAGATTATCACTGTTCACTTAACAGATTAAGTGCCAAAACAGAAACGTGCCAATTTGTATTTTAAAAGGTCTAACCGATTAGGAACAGCTCCTAATTGGTTATTTTGATAAGTCAGAGGCATTGCCTCTTTATCTTTTAAATGCCTAACTGATTAAGTGTTTTGTTTAATCGATTATTTGATTAAACAGAAGCATTTACTTTTGTTTCAAAACAGGGCCTAACCGATTAGTGGTATGGTCTAATCAATTATTTACTTAAACAGAAACCAATTCATTTAATTCCTAACAAATGAAAATATTGCCCTAACCGATTAGTTGCCTCCACAGAAGCTAATTTATTCAAATCCTAACTGATTAGTATATGGCCTTAACTGATTACTTTATTTAATAAAAGCCAATATCCTATAATCGGTTAGGAGATGTATTTGGAGTCAATTCTAAATCCTAATCAATTAGGACAAAGTCCTAATCTGTTATCTGAGCAACCAAAACTTACGTTCAATGGCTATATTAAAGAGCATTTAATGCTCTCATCTACCCCAACAACTATCTTTTTGCCCTTAACTATAAATCTAAAGTGTTAGGCATTTATGAAGAGTCAGAAAAACTTAGACCAATAATCTGAGAATCCTTATTTAGCATAAAATTCATATTTCCATATCCATATTAATCATACTCTATTTTTGAGCTTAGAAAGTGTGAATCTTCAATACCCATAAGCTTCAAGTTATATTATCTACTCTTTAAGAAAGTTTCTATTCATCTACTTCTTTGTATAATCTATGTAGAGAAGGTGAGGTATCCCTCTAGGTTGTAAGAGTGAGGTATCTCTTGAAAGAAGAGGCTCAAGCACAAGGGTGAGGTATCCCAAGGTGTGTTGAGTGCTCCATCTTGTAAAGGTTGTCAAGCACCTGTTTGAAGCTTGAAGACATAGTAGAAATCTCGGGTGTTTACTTGAGGACTAGAGGTAAGCCACAAGTGGATTGGTGGCTGAACCAGGATAAAGCTTGGTGTTTGTGCTTCTAAACTTAACTATTTATTATTGTGCACTATTTTGTTGAGTTTGCTTGAATACTATCTTGCTTGATTATTATATTTCTAAGTGAAAGTGTTCATCACATTTATCCATTCATCTCTATTAATCAAATAGCTTCAACGAAAATAAGAATTCAAGTATTTTGTGAAAGATTTGTGAACTTATTTTAAATACTCAATTCACCCCCTCTTGAGTATTGAAGCTACTTGGTAACAAAAACTAGTTCAGAATTGGATTTTTCATGAAACTAGTTCAGAAATTTGGTTTTTAAACCAGTTTTGGTTCTGAACTAATTCAAAAATGGATTTTTCATGAAACCAGTTAGAAAACTAGTTTAAAAACCAATTCAAAACTAGTTTTTACATGATGAAACTAGTTCAGAATACTGGTTTACAAACCAGTTTAGAAAACTAGTTTAAAAACCAGTTCAACAATCAACATCTCTACATAAGCAATTTGGTTCATATGAAATATCCAATGTATTAAATGAGGCTCTAGTTCATATGACTCTATTATGGAACCAATTCAGAAAACTAGTTTAAAAACCAATTCAACATCTCTACGTAGGCAATGTGGTTCATATGAAATATCCAAGAATGAAGTTGCTCATAATTTTCAAGCCCTTGTAACATTCATCAAGCCCTCTTCAACCACTGTAACACAAACTTCCCGCTTTTGTAATATCTACTATTTTTATCACGATTCTACTTTAATCTTTAAAAACTATATGCACTAATGTCAAAAGTTATTCTCATGTAAATGTTGTGTTTCCTTTAGCCGCAACACTATCCCATTTAACACTGCTTAATTAAATACAAATAAACATTATAATCCATAGAATCTAGAAGAAATAGTAAACCACCATCAGTGCACCTTTATGATTATTCAATACTTTTAGTTAAAAATCAATCCTGTAATAGCCTCAGAATAATTCAAATCCATCATGCGTCACTAACAATGCTTTAACAAATAATAATAATCGAAAGTTCAACATTTATTATAAGAAGTCAAAAGAAGCACAATGATCAAGTTTATATATATAATTGTATAACGTAGAATACAATGCATTAAAAATTGCTCAAGGAAATCCTATGATAAGGTAGCAGTGCATCAAATCATTAACTACATTGTTTAAAGGTGAAACACCTGTATCAAGAGCACATTTACAATAGGGAAATAAAAACTGGTAAATCTATTATTATTGCTTACATTTGTTGGGATCATATGTTAAAACAGAATGTACAAATTAATTATACATGCACCTAGCTAGTGAGTTTAGTTTCAAAAAATGTCAACTTATCTAGTAACTTATATGTTAACAATTTGATAGGGATGGAGCCATATCAGTAGCAGAGACCATAAAGGATCAAAACTTCAGAAGTAGCCCAGCTTGGACATGAAGTTTTAATAAATGCTAACTCAGCCAAAAATTAGAACTCCAACAATCACCAAAATACCATAATCTAAAAGTAAGTAATATGTGGAGCATCAAGGACTAACACACGTGAAGGGCTTTGAAAACCCTTCACCTAATATCTACCTCTACACCTCCATTACCTGATACTTATCTATCAGCGTCTCTACCTGCTACTGAGCCCACAAGAAAAATGAACTATAGTATCCTAAGCACGAACACCTCAAATCAAAAGAACCTACCTCATAAGATCTACATGAAATCATCTCATAAATTAGTCAAAAACAAAGGCCCCACGCCACACACAACCATTGTACTAAAACCAAAAAATGAGAAAACATAGCACCCTCATTCAACACTGTAATATATGAAGTCTTACCTAAATTTGGAAATTGAACCCAACTAAGAAAACCCACAATCTAGCAAGCAGCAATAACCTGGTAGCAGGACAAAAAACACCTTACCAACTGGAATTCAAGGGAAGCATAAGGAGAAACTAAGAGTATCTTACCAAAACGTTGCACGCACAGACCATAGAGAAAAGAATAGTGGAGCTAATTCAATGAGAGTAAGAGACTAAAAAGCCACACGCGATCTTTAAAACAAGTAATCCGCAAACGATCTTCAAATAAAATCTGCAAACAAGAAAACACGTGCAAACGAGAATCCGCAATCGTGAACAAGAAGCCACAATCATGCGAATAAGAAGCACAAACTTCACGAATCATGATTGGGGTTCATCAATGGGATTTGTTGCAGAATCAATTAGCGGATTAGGATTCTAGGGTTCGTATGGTGACAAAAATTAGGGGTTAGGGTTCAATCGGGTTTGGTTGAAAGTGAAATGGATTTTGCTATTTTGATTCTCTGAAAGAAGATTTTAGGATTTCACCATGGAAATGATTATTGATTTGGATTTTAATTCAGATCTATTTTAGTTCAGTTATTTTACTGAACCAAACATTTTTGTTTTATCAGTTAACCGAACCATTTATAAAGGTAAGACGCGGTTTAATTATATGAACCAGTTTTAATAAAATGGATTTTTACAATTCGGTTCAGTTTAGTTTTTGGTGCAATTTAGTTCATTTGGTTTTTTTGCATGCCCCTAATGCACTCCAAAATCCAACAATAGATCTAATTATCATGCTGATATAAAACCCTGGGATAAAGTTGTGTTTGTCATCATTATCATTTACATCTTTTTGATCTGTTTGCTTCATAGGACATTTGGGAAGATAAGCTCCACAAAGTTCTGGATTTCCTATATAGGAAGAGGCATCAAAGATTTTAAGTTTAGTGACATCTGGGATTTCTCTGGATAAATTGTTGTATTCCAAATTGGGAAAATTGAGAAGGAATACTTCCAGATAATTGGTTCCTTGATTAATCAAGGAAATATAATGATTTTAATTATCTAGTGGTTGGTGGAATTTCTCCACTTAACTTATTTCTTGATAAACTCAAAGAAACCGACTTAACCAAATTCATTATTTCTACTAGAATCTTCAAATAGTTGATTTGTTGAGAGAACAATGCTTTTCAAATGTAAATTATTGTTATCGAACAAACGTTCAGTGCCTTTCCACGTCAATAATGTATTAAATCATATCCATTATCAAACTGTAATCCATTGGTTCTGTTGACAACATAATAATGATCATTAGTAACTTTTGAAAACCTATCTTGAGCCATTGCTGTGAAATTTTGGAAGCATCTGGGAATTCTACCAGATAGATTATTCACTGAGAGATCTAAGAGCAGAATGCTTATTACATGACAAAGTGGTAATGGTAAAATTCCAGAAAAGTTATTGATAATCACATATTTTATACATTAATAAACTCTCATCTTTAGTCATTTATACTCCTTATGTACTTAATTCCTAGAGCTCGGTCATGTTTTATAAGTTTGGGCTCAAATTGGGCTTAATTGATAATTCCCAGCATTGTTAAGGTTCTACACTATTCTTGTATTTTGGCCATATCTTGAGTTCTAAATATCTAATAATTATACATTTTACCTTGTAGGAAAGATGAGGGAAAGCTCTATAACTTTGATGAAGAGCTCAAAGTCTCAATCAGATATCTAGTGGACCTAATTGGACTTGGAAGTTTAGACTCGGATTTGGGGAGCATATGGCATTAAAGAGAGCATATCTTAGTTAATTCAAGTCCAAATCATATAGGACTTCGACCATTACATTCCTACAAGGTCCAGATATGTTTGGGAAGTGCAAGGAGACACTAGAGGCCAATTTAGGGGGCAGTTTTAGCTATAAAGAAGGGGAATCCGAGATCATGGAGGAGTAGGTCTCATTATTTCACTTTCACTTTGTCTATTTAGATCTAGATCTAGATCTAGATCCAGCATTCTATAATTCAGACTTCTTCCTCCTCCTTCTCTCTATCATTTTTGTTTTGCTCTTCTCTTCATATTTTTCTGAGTTCTTTCCTTCTCATAGAGGGCTAAACACCTTGTAATCAATTCGAGATTCTTGAAGAAATTGTGGTTTGGATTCTTGAGACCTTAGTTCTGTATTATTTTTGATTTGTAATTGAATTCCCCTTCTTCTCCTTTTTCTTGATCTTGAATGCATGAATGGTGATTGTATTTATGTTTGATCTAATTTGATCTTAATTTAAGATTAAGATTGTGATGAAACTTAGAACTGGTTGATCTAAATTAATCACGTAATTGAAAAAGTTAGGTTACTTATTTGTGCCTAGGTTAATTGAATTCGGTACTTAAATTAACATGGATCCTCATAAATTGTGCGATTACAAATTTGTGTCTATCACTTGTTAATTGAATCCTAAATGATTATCTAGTATGAATTTTGGATTTGATGCAGAGATTTTGGTTAGATCCAAGTTAACAATTCAAATGCACTTTAAATGTTTGTTGAAAAGTCTATGATTGAATCCACTCAATTTCGGATAGATTTCTGAATTGATTACGCTTTTAATTGATTGTTCTTTCCTTAATTCTGCTATTTCATATTCTGTTTCTCAAACCTTTCCCCCTAATCTAGGCTTGATCTGATTAAATTTCAATCAAAGATCCTTGAAAGATGATTCGGTGTTGACTCATATGCTATAAGCCATAGGTATAACTCAATTTTAATTTTGATCGAGTTCGGCGCTCGTCAAAATTTTAGCATCATTGCCGGGGATTCTTTTAGTTGTAATCTAATCATATTAAGTTATGTGATTGTTACATTCAAGTAGTTGCATCAATTCTGCATTCTATTGCATACTATTATATACTGTCTGGTTGTGCAATTCTGCTGCATAATTACTGTTCTAGTGGTTTCTTGCTGCTGTTCACCATCCTTTTGAGGTGAAACTTGGTCTCCAAAGGTAAACCACCATTCTAAGCAAACTAATCTTATAAGGATCATTTTTAAAAAGTTTGGCCAAAATCCATCATCTGGTAAGGTTTTTGAGTAAAATTAGTTGACAGAATGGCATTTTGGTAATTTTTGTTCTGAAAAACATGCTCCGATTGAGCTTAAAATTGGTCAGTTGAAGGAAAATGGCATTTTACATAAGGCTCACTATATGATGTCACCCCTAGTTTTCCAAAATTCCATCGTTTAGACTACTTTTTTATTTTTTGAATATTTTTAATTATATTTTTTAGCTTCATTTTTGTGTAGTTTGCATGTTGTACAAGTCCCATAATTTTTAAAATGTTTAGATAGATGAACTAGATTTATTTTGGTAGATTTTTGGTGTTGTTTAGTGTATTTTGCTTGTTTGTTGTTTTTTTTTTGTATTTTATGTGCTTTGATTGGTACATGACTAGGTCTAATCCTGATTTCTTGTTAGAATTTGATCCTAAGATTGATAGAACATTGAATAGGTTGATTAGAACTCGTAGGCTAAGTGAAAGGATTGCTTCTGAACTTAATAGTGATATTGATTCTATCATTGCTGAACCTGTCATTGCTTCCAAGAATTCTAGTGATTTTCCAACCATGGCTGATAACATGCAAAATAGGACTCTTAAAGAGCTTGTTGCCCCTGATGTCACTTATCAACCATTATGCATTCAGTATCCTAAAATTGATGTTGATTTTGAACTAAAATATGGCTTAATCCATTTGCTTCCTAAGTTTCGTAGACTTGTAGGTGAGGATCCATGTAACACCCTTTCTGGGGATGTCACATTTATGATGCAGAAAAATAAAAATAAATAAAATCCTTACCCAAGTTATAAAAATATTTGATACTTAAGTAATATTTGTGATATCTATATATATATATTTTCCTTTTATAGTTTTAACATTAAATAAATTAATGAAACACAAAATATAACAAACATAAATTCACCATAATATACATGTGATTCTTGTCTGAAGTATACAACTAAATTACAACTATTAATATTTAATAAAACAGTAAAAGACAGTATACTACTAAAACATGACACCTAAGACATGAGCCCTCGTCATCAGACAAATTCCTTAGTTAGGAATGTCTTGACCGATAGAAATTCGACCTAAAAGTGTATCGAAATTCTCTCTAGGAGTATAGTGAAACTCGTCCCACAACTCCCTAATAGGTAAAATAAACTCTACAAAAGCAACCGTGTAACATGTAGTAACCACCCCTGCCGAGTCCTACTTACTGATAAAGTCACGTTACCACTATACTTTATGTGTCCGGTGTCCCAGTGGACATACCAAGCCTCAGCGCCTTCGAGAAATTGTAGCCTAAAGAAACCTAATTGATCTCGCCTTGCCGCCATTGTAGTCTTCAATGATGTAAACATAAAGTAGAAACAGACAGAACAATACAATAAAGAGGTGAGACAATCTACACCATTACCGCATGGCAATAAAGAAAATGACAATACAAACAGATATTACAACAACAAGCGAGATATTTCAATAACACATACTATTTTATCATATACAGTAAAGTAATTTAATACATCATGCATAATATATCTAAGCAATAGATCATGCATTTTATCACAGATTTATAGTAAGCAGTAAAAATGCAAATAATGTATGAACAAGAAAGTGCTGAGATAATGCATGAAAAGTAAAATGCGCAGTAATGCATGAACACACACCGACTCGTTCCTACTCCATGGAGCTAAACACGAATATCCGAGAGAATGATCCGAATAGAAACTAATAATACTTTATGGTTGCCCAACCAAACTATTGCCTTTGTCAAACGTCGTGTCTATAGCCCACGGTCAAAACATCGTGTAGCAGTGACACAGATCCAAACATCGTGTACCACAGGCATAGTACTTATTAATCTCCTCAAGATCTCGATTAAGAATAGTGCTTGTCAAGATCATTAGTGTGTTGCCCGTTACCACGGCCCAGAGGTGCTACCACTGTCCACATATGGGATCCTCCGCACACTAATGCCTCCAAGTTCATAAATGAACCACACTACGCTTATCACACCAATTACGGTGTAATTCGCCTCATCAATCAATCGCCAATTATAAACCAAATTGGCACAACACTCTAAACATGATCTAAAATTAAAAAAATAACCTTATAAACCAAATTTTCCATAATTACGAAAAATTACCAAAATTACCAAAATACCCTTAGTCACAAAATACCAAAATATAGTACGTCCCACCTGACAGTACTACATCTCAACAGTATAGCACGTCCCACCTGACAAGTACTATATCGCAACATGTCTGGGTCCACCACTTTGGCCCGACAGCAAAACTGATAGTATTTTTCAGTCGCGTAGGAATTTTATCGCATTTTCACAATCTCGTTGTTTTCACAAACGTTTTAAAATCGTGTAAACATATTTTGACATTTTTAATCATCGCAAAATCTTTTAAATCATTTTCTCAATCGCGTAGGATTTTTAATTCATTTTCTTAACCGAATAGCTTAAAATTATCATTTTTAATATGTGTAAAACTATATCTAATACTTTTAAAATACGTAATGTATTTTCCTTGTGTTCTAAATATAGTATGGAATCTTTTCATTTTAAGCGTCTGATTTTAATAAATTTTGGCAACATTTTGCCTATAAAATCAGTATAAGGTATTTAATATTTTCCTCTAAATATAGTTTATTTTATTTTTACCCAATAATTTCACTTCGAAACTTACTAACGCGCTTCAAAATTTATAGAATGAGCTCTACGTTAGTATTTTTCAAGCGTCTGAATTAATTCTTACTTAAACTAATATTCTGCTAAGTTAAAATTCTAGAACTGAATCAATTTCCTTTGATTTTCTCAATGATTCTTTGGAATCAATTTTATGTTGTAAAACCATTACCTAACCTTATCTTAGAAAATAAAATGGTATGTTGGCCAAATTAAAAATAAAATGGCATTTGATTATACACTAAATGGCATGTTGGCCATAATTAACTTAAATCATTTTTAATTTAATTATTTTACCTAGATTCCTCAAATCAGTAATTTAGAAAATTACTGAGAACATTTTGGTTCTCTTTTTGGATGTAAGGCCGTGAGCCTCATAGTGTATTCTTTGGAATACTCATGCATTTCAGTACATGTTATTCACATCCTACTTTAATAATTATATAATTATAAACACATACAATTATTAAATCACATATAATATACATACAATATATTTAAAGCCATAAACATGCATAGCAAAAATAATAAAAGCTATAATCATGCATAGCAAAATAAATCACAAATAGGAAAGCATTTAAACAATCACAAAAATAATAAAACCATAAACAATCACACAAATAAATAATAAATACAATAAACAACCACACAAATGAATCCTTATGGATTCCATACACACAAACAAATCCATTTTCCCATCACCACTTAGGGTTGATGAGATTAAATCTCCCTCTTACCTCTTGTAGACAAAATAATCGGTAAGATCTCCTCCTTTCCTCTAAATTTCGTACAAGCTCCAAAACAATTCCTAAAATTCTTAAATAATTAGTAAAAACACATACAAGGTACAAAATAGAGAAACCATGGAACAAGCATGGTTAGAAAAATTAAAATTTCAATTTTGAACCATAGAAACCAAACTTACCCTTAAGTAAGTAAGCAAAAACTTGGATTTTAGGCAAGATAGAGTAGGAATTTGGGAAAGTTTTGTGAATGAAAGATGCTTAGAATGGGATTTGGGTTCAAGAAATGTGATTGGATAAAATTATAAAGGTTTGGGTGAGTATGTAAGGGTGTTGGCCGAATAGAGAGAAGAAAAATGGAAGGAAAAGCATGCATGGGTTCTTGGCATTTTTGGAGAGAAGATGAATAGCTTAAACTAAGATAAGTGTAAAAATAAAAGTGAAGAATGAATATCAAGGGGCTGCTGCCGTGTGAGTGCTTTAGGTGAGGTTGAGTGTTGAATTTTGCTAGGTAAATATCCTAATATGTGTTCACATGATGTGCACATGATTTAAGACACTTGGAGACTTCAAGAAGCTAGTAGAACCAAGCCACCAAGCTCCCTTGGCTGCTGGAAAACCGTGGTGCCCCTTGCCATTTTAAGGGTTTAATTGTTTTCCATTTACTCCTAATTATATGCTAGTTAATTAGGTAATTTGTTAGGTTAATTATCCTAACCAATTTTAATTAACATACTAATAATATAACTAATTAATTTAGTATATATTAACATATATTATAACCTTTAATCAATATTAACACATCTAATTAGTATTTAGATTAAAATAAATTAAGAATAAACTAGTTCATTTAGTTAGCTAATTAAGTAATTAGATTAATCAAATTAAGCTTAATTAGCTACTAATCAAAGTCAAGCCTACAATTTTTGACTTAATCCTAACCCTTGATTCATCTTTAATTCCTAACCATAGATTAGATCTAAGGTAGATATTACTTGGTCATAAATCTTGAATTCTAATCTCACCATTGATTTGATCAACGGCTAAGATTAAAGCTTCTAAAGTAAGCTTTATAATCCAACGGTTCACAAAGAAGTCAATGCTTCTTTTGGTGACTCTTTCTAATTGGTTTAGAAAGTCAAGCCATCCATTTTGACCATTTCCTATTGGTTTAGATTTCTACCAGTCAAGATCGTTGATTGTTACATTAAACGTGGGCCCCACGAACTTTTCGGGTCCACAAATAATTTTTCTCTTGTTTTTGAGACAGAGATCGCATTGAATAAAATAATATTATAAAAATATAAAATTATTTTATTACACAATTAAATCTGAAAAATTACGATATTAATTAATATATCAATCAGAATTGGGTTTAGTAAGATCCCCCAGCTCCAATTAATTAAAATAAGATTTATCCGGCCAGAAAATTATTATTTTCTTAGGTCGGAGCAAATCACATACAACAGTCAAGTACACTCACGAAACAGTCAAATTAAATTTACTGCTCACAGAATTCACAAAACAGTACATTTCGGGACTATATTATAATTATCCCAAAAGTTGGGGTGTTACAATCCACAAGCATTTGAAAGAGTTCCATGTTATGTGCTCAACTATGAGACCTTAATGCATCAATGAAGAACACATCAAGCTGACGACATTTCCCTTCTCCCTTGCTGATGCAGCCAAGGAATGGCTTTACTATCTTTCACCTGGTTCTGTGACTTGCTGGAATAACATGAAGAGGCTATTTTTAGAGAAGTTTTTTCCTACCTCCAGAGCTGCTGCCATTAGGAAGGACATATATGGCATTCGACAGATTTCTGGTGAAACTTTACATGAGTATTGAGAGAGGTTCAAGAAGATATGTTCAAGTTATCCACACCACCAAATTAGTGATCAGTTGTTGATCCAATATTTTTATAAAGGACTGATGCCAATGGACAGAAGCATGATTGCTGCTTCCAGTAGAGGAGCCTTGGTAGACAAGACCCCTACTGCCACAAGAGATCTGATAGCAAACATGGTAGCAAACACTCAACAATTTGGCACACAAATGATTACCTCAACTAGAGGAGTGAATGAGGTTTAAGTGTGTCATGTAGATCAGCATAGAATGGAACATAGGCTTAATGAATTGACCTCTTTGGTGAGGCAGTTAGTAGTGGGACAATAAACACCTATGAAAATAGCTACAACTGTATGTGGAATCTATTCTTGTCCATCTCATCCTACAGATGCTTGTCCAACACTTCAGGAGGAAAATTCTGCCACTCAAGCCTTTCCTATTGCCGCAGCAGGAATTTTTCCTGGTAGATCCCAATATCAGCAGCTTAGATATGATCTATTCTCCAACACATACAACCCTGGTTGGAGAGACTGTCTGAATTTGAGATATGGAAACACAACACAGTAGCAGTACAAGTAATCATTCCAACAACCATTACAGCAGCAACAATTTAAAATCAAGCTGGACCAAGTAGGCAATTCCAACAGCCTATGCAGCAATCCTTCCATCTACCAGGTTCAGCAACCACAAAATCTGAGCCTTCCTTTAAGGACTTAGTGAAGTAGATGGCTACAAATAGCATTCAGTTCCAACAAAGGACAGAGGCTTCCATACAAAATTTAGAAACACAGATTGGACAATTAGCCTTTACATTAAGTTAGCTGCAATCCCAAGGTTCTGGGCTGCTTCCCTCCCAAACAGTTCCAAATTCAAAAAAAGATGTGCATGCTATTATGTTGAGGTCTGGGAAGTCAGTTCAATCATCATCACTTGAACCTCAAGTTGCAACTGGCAAACCACAAGTAGTAGAAGATTCTGAGTCTGATCCTGATAAACCAGTCAAGAAAAATAATAGAGGCCGAGAAAAATAAAGATTTGCTTAAGACTTTTAGGAAGGTGGAAGTCAACATTCCACTACTAGATGCAATCAAGCAAATACCAAAATATGCCAAATTCTTGAAGGAGCTGTGTACTCATAAGAGGAAACTAAAGGGCAATGAAAGAGTTAGTATGGGGCAGAATGTTTCAGCCATCATCCAGCTAATTATGCCTTAGAAATGCAAGGATCATGGAACATTCACCATTCCTTGCACAATAGGTAATTCCAGATTCGAAAGTGCAATGCTGGATTTGGGCACTTTCATTAATGCCATACCTATGTCAGTTTATTAGTCTTTAAACATTGGCACTTTGCAGTCCACTGGTATAGTGATTCAGCTGCAAATCGGTCCACTCCTCAACCTGCAGGAGTGCTGGAAGATGTTTTAGTTAAAGTGAATAAGTTAATTTTCCTAGCAAACTTTTACATTCTGGATATAGCAGATGAGTAGGCCACAAACCATGCTCCATTGATTTTAGGCAGATCATTCCTCAAGATAGCTAAGACCAAGATTGATATGCATGCTGGCACCCTCTCTATGGAATTTGGTGAAGATGTGGTACAATTTAACATTTTTTATGCCATGAGACATCCCTTAGAAGAGCATTCAGTTTTCCATGTAGATGTGATTGAGATGCTGGTTGATGATGTTTCTGCTGATTTGTATGTTGAATTCCCTGATATTACTAACTTTCTAGATTCTGTTACTTGTGATACATGTGCTAGCTGTGATAGCATATCATGTGCTGCTTGTGCTGAAATTCATGAAGTTATGAGTACTGCTACAGTTGTTGACTTGGAATATACAGCATGTGCAACTGAGAATCAGATTCATACTGAGTTTAATGCTGCGGAGTTAGTTGTTTCAAATAGCTTACTGCCTTCCATTGTGTAGCCCCCATCCTTAGAGTTGAAGACTCTACCAGACCACCTTAAATATGCTTATTTGGGAGATGGTGAGAAGCAGCCAATGATTGTTGCTAAGAATATGTAACCTGAACAATAAGAAAAATTACTGCAGGTTTTGAGGCAACATAAGCAGGCCATCGGATGGACACTTGCAGACATTCCTGGTATTAGTCCCTCCACATGCATGCATAGGATTTTATTAGAGGAAGGTACCAAACCAGTGAGGCATCCCCAAAGGCGACTGAACCCCTTAATTCTGGATGTCGTGAAGAAGGAAGTGACTAAGTTGCTGCAAGCTGGTATTATTTACCCCATATTTGATAGCACTTGGGTGAGTCCTATGCAGGTTGTCTCCATAAGATCTGGAGTGATAGTTGTGGCTAATCAGAATAATGAGTTGATCCCTACCAGAGTGTAGAACAGTTGGCGAGTCTGCATTGATTACAGGAGGCTCAACCAGGCCACTAAAAAAGATCACTACCCCTTACCTTTCATTGATCAGATGTTGGATCGATTGGCTGAGAAATCCCATTATTGCTTCCTAGATGGATACACTGGCTACTTTCAGATTCATATTGCACCTGAGGATCAGGAGAAGACCACATTCACCTGCCCTTTCGGCACCTTTGCTTACAGGCGGATGCCTTTCGGCCTCTGCAACACCCCTGGTACCTTCCAGTGGTGCATGATAAATATTTTCTCTGACTTACTAGAGGAGTGCATGGAGGTGTTTATGGATGATTTCACTGTATATGGTACCTCTTTTGATTCTTGCTTGGATAATTTATCTAGAGTACTGCATCGATGTATTGAAACTAACCTTGTCTTGAATTTTGAGAAATGTCATTTCATGGTCGAGCAGGGTATAGTTTTAGGTCATGTAGTGTCTAGTGAGGATATTGCTGTTGATCCTACAAAAATAGATGTTATTACCTGTTTATCTTACCCCACATACATGCGGGAAATTCTTTCTTTCCTTAGACATGTAGGTTTCTACAAGCACTTTATCAAAGATTTCAATCAAATAGCCCTTCCGCTATCCAAATTGTTGCAAAAAGATGTGAAGTTCTTGTTTGACCAGAAATGCATGGAGGCCTTTGATCATTTTAAGCGAGCTTTGACCAGTACCCCTATTATTCAGTCACTTGACTGGACACTCCTGTTTGAGTTAATGTGTGATGCTTCTAATTATGCTGTGGGAGCTGTCTTGGCACAAAGAGTGGGCAGGGCTTCTCATGTGATCTACTATGCTTCACGAACTTTGGATACTGCTCAAGCAAATTACACAACCACAGAAAAAGAACTTTTAGCTATTGTGTTTGCATTAGACAAGTTTTCATCTTATTTGCTAGGTTCTAAGGTTGTGGTATTTTCTGATCATGCAGCTCTGAAATTTCTTCTGAAGAAGCCTGAAGCTAAACCATGATTGATTAGGTGGATGCTGCTACTCTAGGAATTTAATGTGGAGATTTGAGATAAGAGTGGAGCAGAAAATTTGGTGGCTGATCACTTGAGCAAAATTGAGAAAGTCTCAGATCCCCTTCCCATTAATGATTCATTTCTTGATGAGCAGCTTTTATAGTTGCAAGGTAAGGTCACTTTTCCTTAGTTTACAGATATGGTAAATTACCTAGTTGCTGGTGTTTTCCCTCAATGTTTTACTAGGGCTCAGATTGATAAGTTGAAGAGTGAGTCTAAGTATTATGTGTGGGATGATCCTTATCTTTAGAGATTTGGTAGTGATCAAGTCATTAGGAGATGTGCACCTGATAATGAGTTCCATTCTATTCTTAGCTTTTGTCATACACTTGCATGTGGCGGTCATTTTGGTCCCCAACAGACTGCTAGGAAGGTTTTGGACTCTAGTTTATATTGGCCTACCCTATTTCATGATGCTTATTTGTTTTGTAAGTCTTGTGAACAGTGCTAAAGAACAGGAAATATTTCTCATAGGAATGAGATGCTCCAGCAACCCTTGTTATTTTGTGAGATTTTTGATGTGTGGGGTATTAATTTTATAGGTCCTTTTCCTGTATCATTTAGTTTTTGTTTATATTCTACTTACTATGGATTATGTATCTAAATGGGTGGAGGCTAAGGCCACTCGGACTGATGATTCTCAAGTGGCTGTGGATTTTGTTACGTCCCACATCTTATGCAGGTTCGGCATTTCGAGGGTCCTAATCAGTGATCAGGGTTCACACTTTTGTAATTGAAGCATGGAGGCTTTGCTGAAGAAGTATGGAGTCATGCACAAGGTTTCTACACCTTACCACCCTCAGACCAATGGGCAAGTTGAGGTCTCCAACAGAGAGATCAAACAGATACTTCAGAAGACAGTCCAACCAAACAAGAAGGACTAGAGCAAGAGGCTTGATGATGCTCTATGGGCTTACAGGACTGCTTATAAGACTCCGATTGGGGTGTCTCTTTATTAGATTGTTTTTGGCAAAGCATGCCACTTGCCGGTGGAAATTGAGCATTGTGCATTTTGGGCGGTGAAGAGGTGTAACCTGGACCTAGACCAAGCAGGCATGGAGAGAAAACTTCAGTTACACGAATTGAAGGAGATCCATTTGGAAGACTATGAGAGCTCCAAGATTTACAAGGAGAAGACCAAAACCTTCCATGATAAACTCATTGCTAGAAAGGAATTTCAAATTGGTCAAAAAGCTCTCCTTTATAATTCTCGTCTTAGGTTAATGCCCGAAAAATTAAGGTCTAGGTGGGATGGACCATTTGTTGTTACTAATGTTTTTTGTTATGGTGCAGTTGAACTCCAAAATATGACAACAAAGAAAACATTCAAGGTCGATGGGCATCGACTTAAGCATTTTCATAAAGATTGTCAAGAGCAAAATATGGAAGTGATGACTTTGCTCAATGCTATTTATACGGATGAAAAATGATGGAGGCCCTTACCATACTTTTATTTTATTTGCCATGACTACTTTGGTGATTTACATTATGCATCTTTCCTATGTTTACATTGAGGGCAATGTAAAATTTAAGTGTGGGGGAGGAATTTTAGCATTTTGTTTCTATTTCCATTTTCAATTTTAAAGCTTTTGCTATTTAATTTTTTGGTTTTGTTGTTTCTACTATTTTGATGTTTCAGCTCTGTTGTTTATTTTTCTATTACTATTTTTGTTTCTATTTTGGTTTTGTTTTCTATTTTTGTTTACTATAAAAAAAATAAAAAAAGGATGCAAACAAAGATCAAACAAAAACAAAAACAAAAACAATGATTTGAAAGAAAAATGTGTTTTCAAATGGATTTTAAATTGTGTCAAAGTGATGAGTTGAAGTAAATTAAGTAAAAGGTTCATGGTTTGAATTGGTGGATTGAGTTTGATAGATGCATACCTTGTGAGTTTTTGAGCATATTGGTGGATTTTAACATTTGCACCATTCTCCTCTTTCTTGTATGATTTTCATTCATGTTAATTGATCACTCTAGAACTTGCTTTGATTCTTTTTGAGACTACATTTTCATTTGCATGCATAAACATGATTGAGACCTTCTTTCTTTTATTAGCTACTTTAACCAATGGCCAACCCTACATTATTTCCCTTTGATTAACCCCCTTGAGCCTACTTGTCTATTCTTTGTTTTAGCTCATTATATAACTTATGTGAAAAACTATGTTTTACCTTACCTTAGGGAATGGGAGCGCATTGGTTCATTTTCATTAGAGGAGCTCTTTGGCTTGTGGGTAATTAACAGTTCAAGTATGGGGGTTGTGCAAATTAGTGTGCAATATGCAGAGTGTTTGAAAAAAATATATGTAAAAAAAATAAAGAAAGATAAAAAGAAAAAAATGCAAAAAGGTTGAATTTTTCAAAAAAACACAAAAACAAATAAGAGAAGGAAAATGAAGGAAATATGTAAAGAGAATGTGTATTATTTGGAGTTGAGGGATAAAAATTCATATTTGTTACTTGTCATTTGAGTTCCTTCCAAATGCTCTTTTATTCTCTTAGGTGTTTAACTTGTCATATCCATATTGTTTCCTTTCCTTACCTTGGCCCCATTACAACCTTGAATAAAGTCCTCTTGATTTTTGTGTGCATGTGTTTGAGTAGTGGAGAAGTAGAAAATAAGCAACCTTATAGTAGTGCAATTTTCATGGATTGAATTGAGTGAAATACTTACTGTATAAACACTTGAGGGATTGAGAGTGTATCCTGTGAGGATCTATCATTCTTAATTCATGATTTTCAAATTGATCATACCTTGCTTGTTCAAATTTAAGATGTGAAAAAAAGTTACCTCATGAATGCTTTGTTCCCTTAAATCTTTGGTTGTTTTTCTTGCTTATAACTTTTGCATTCTTGAATGTCATTTGAAATTGAGGCCTTTAGAGTTTTTAGGTTGTGAGTTTGTTTTATTTTTCTTTGTTCCCTAATTGGGTCTTATGTGTTTTGCTCAAGAGTGAAAAAGCTAAGTGTGGAGGAATTTGATAATTATATATTTTATATATTAATAAACCTTTATCTTTAGTCATTTACACTCCTTATGTACTTAATTCCTAGAGCTTGGTCATGTTTTACAAGTTTGGGCTCAAATGAGGCTTAATTGATAATTCCCAACATTGTTAAGGTTTTACATTGTTTCTGTATTTTGGCCATATCTTGAGTTCTAGATATATGATAATTATGCATTTTACCTTGTAGGAAAGATGAGAGGAAGCTCTACAACTTTAATGAGAGCTCAAAGTCTCAATCAAATGTCTAGTGGACCTAATTAGGCTTGGAAGTTCAGACTCGGATTTGGGGAGCATATGACGTTAAAGTGAGTATATGTTGGTCAATTCAAGTCCAAATCATATGGGACTTGGGCCATTACATTCCTCCAAGGTCTAGCAATGTTTAGGAAGTGCAAGGAGACACTAGGGGCCAATTTAGAGGGCAATTTTAGCTATAAAGAAGGGGAATCCGAGATCATGGAGGAGTAGGTCTCATTATTTCACTTTCACTTTGTCTATTTAGATCTAGATCTAGATCTAGATCCAGCATTCTATAATTCAGACTTCTTCCTCCTCCTTCTCTCTATCATTTTTGTTTTTCTCTTCTCTTCATATTTTTCTGAGTTCTTTCCTTCTCATGGAGGGCTAAACACCTTATAATTAATTCGGGATTCTTGAAGAAATTGTGGTTTGGATTCTTGAGACCTTGGTTCTGTATTATTTTTGATTTGTAATTGAATTCCTCTTATTCTCCTTTTTCTTGATCTTGAATGCATGAATGGTGATTCTATTTATGTTTGATCTAATTTGATCTTAATTTAAGATTAGGATTGTGATGAAACTTAGAACTGATTGATCTAAATTAATCATGTAATTGAAGAGGTTAAGTTACTTATTTGTGCCTAGGTTAATTGAATTCGGTACTTAAATTAACATGGATCCATCATGAATTGTGCAATTACAAGTTTGTGTCTATCACTTGTTAATTGAATCCTAAATGATTATATAGTATGAATTTTGGATTTGATGCAGAGATTTTGGTTAGATCTAAGTTAACAATTCAAATGCACTTCAAATGTTTGTTGAAAAGTCTATGATTGGATCCACCCAATTTCGAATAGATTTCTGAATTGATTGCACTTTTAATTGATTGTTCTTTCCTTAATTATGTTATTTCATATTCTATTTCTTAACCTTTTCCCCCCAATCTAGGCTTGATCTGATTAAATTGCAATCAAAGATCCTTAAGAGATGATCCGATGTTGACTCCTATGCTATAAGCCATAGGTATAACTCGATTTTAATTTTGATTGAGTTCAGCGCTCGTCAGTTATTCCTTCGTAAGCATAACATTTGTAATTTTTGCCATCTGCTTCAAATCCAAGAAGGTATAAGTCTTGATAATTTGTTTTCTCCTAACTTCATGCAATTCCTCAAGGAGAAAGATAGCTCCCCAATCAAGCTATTGTTTCTTAATATCAATGCTTAAAGTTCAAGAAGAGATCCCATTGAGGTACGAACCTTTCGTGACAAATTATTGTTACTCAAATCTAAATAGGCTAATGATTTTAAATGACTCCAATAGTTAGGAATATGCCCAAACAGTTGATTATTTGAGAGATCTAATTGGCCTAACGTTTCAATTGCATTACTGGCACATAAAAACAAAAAAAAGACTGAATTTATTTTTGGACAAATCAAGGGATGTTCTGGACCGTGTCGGGATCCCGTTTAGCAGATCAACCTGACACGTGTACAATCGAGCTCCGCCCTGAATAACTCAGCTTAAAGCCTTAATGATAATCTGGACTTCAAAGCCATCTACATCGAATGACATTGGGTCATAGTATCAAGATTGTTAGATTTGTGCAAATGATATATCCTTAAATATCTACAACTGACAGTCATCATCTTACGATATTATAGGACCCATAACTGTCTCAAAATGCTAAGTAGCTTGTATATCAAAGTTCCTCACTTATAGGGATTTACCCCAACTGCAATAAGAGGGTAATATCTATCAGGATACTAATCCTAAATACCTGCACTCAATACAGATCGAATTACAATTCTATATACGCTCTATAAATATCAGGCTAAGTAACCTTAAATAGGTGTCAATAAATTACTCACTGCATAACACCCTACTTGTGCATAGCTTGACTTGAGCTTTGGAGTCCTTTTGCAGGTACCCACCCCCCAGTCTCAACACGCTCTGCTGCTGCTGCACAAGGAGGAAACCGTTGCACATGCCTATCTCAGGTACTCCTCTGAATCCACTTTAGAACATTCTGTGGGAAAGACAAACTTCTAATCTCACCCAACCATGGTGAACACACGTCAAAACTCAAGAAGGGATGTTGCATAACCCTTTTCAAATTAAAGGCAAGGACCAGCGGCGTAGCGCCCTCTTCATCTAATTCCACCACATGCTATTGTAGATTTTCTGCAAGCGCACGAATCGTACAAGTAGTAAATAAAGATCGTTCCCACGAGGATTGATTGATTACTAACTCTTATGACTATTTTGATTATTTAAGCGAATAAAATCGATAAAAAAGGTTAAGTTAAAATTAATACGAAAAGCAAAGCAATAAAGTAAACAATTAAAACTAGAAAAGATGAGATTTAACAAGTATTTAAAGCTCTAGGATTCAGAATCCACTACACTACCCCCTATGATAAATTATAATCCTATCTTTGTTAATGTTCAATTATGTTCTTGAAGGTGATTTTTTCTAAATTATTTAAAGCCCAAATTCTTAGCACTAAAACCATGCTAAAACTTCATTAACCCTATTCTCATGGCAATTAATCCAAGTTCCAACCCATTAAGATTCATGACAACCGTTTACCCCACGAAGGATTTAAGCCTATGTCTAGGTCTCAATTCCTAAGTTCAATTCTTGGATTATCAAACAATTAGATTTCATCTTTTGATCCTTCACCTAAAGGTCAAGATCATGTAAATATGGCGCACAACATACCACAAGCATTAAGCATACCAAGAATGAATCAAGGATAATCATTCTCATTAACAAAGAATCAAATTAACAATTCAACATAGAGAAATAAAGAGTTTAATCCCAATCCTAGAAAAAGGAGTTTAGCCACTCATGACAATTGTAACACAAATAAGAACAAGGATTAAAGAAACAATCATGATCGATGAACGAAAAGAAAAGAAGGGAAGATGGAGATGGAGATGGAGAAAAGAACTTCAATGGTTGATCATCAAAGAGTCATGCTCTTGCCTTCAAAGCCTTTGCCTTTGAATCCTTGAGCTTCTCCTCTTAAAACCCGCCATCACACAAGTCTCTAGCCAAGAGTATTCTTTTGTTTGTTGTTTTTGCCCTATTTATAATGATTTGGGGGTAAATTTTCCCTTTTTGTGTCAAAGGGACTCACACGGTCGTGTCTCACTTAGACATGGCCGTATGAGCTTTAAAAATAGCATAATTTGCATGTTCAGGGGTCATACAGCCGTGTCTCTTTCACACAGAAGCTTCATTGAAGTTAGATAGGGCCCTGTGAGCTAGACAGAAGCGTTTTCCAAGTTTGACATGACCGTCTCTAACTTTTTAATCACTCAAAACGTCATTTTTTGGAGAAGTGGTCTTCATGAAAGTTGTAGATCTTTTTCTTAGCTTTCTAATGCCACTAAAATCACCTTGTTTTGACTTCTATAACTTAAGTTATACTCATTTTATCTCGCAAAGGTCAAAAACTCTATGAATCTTAGTCATATAAATTCTGAGCTCAACTCCATTACAATGAATTCATCCAAAGCTTCATAGAGTCATGTCAAAATACCTCTTGTGGACCTAAAAACATAGAGAAAGACTAATCATGAAATACCAATGATAATTAGATTAAATGTGACATAAATTCCAACATCAATCATCAAAGCACACCTACATCTATCTCAAATCAAGCACAAAAGGTTTGTATTTTATCCACACATCAAATTCTCCCACACTTGAACTTTGCTTGTCCTCAAATAAATAATATGAATCAAAAACAAGTTTCAACTCAACATGAAGAAACATGAATTAAGAGAAATTTCACAATTTAAAAATTTAATTAAGCTCAGCAATCAAATCCAATTAAGAAAGATTATTTAGCACTTAATACAATTAGAGGCTTGAATCTAGCTTGCGCCTTTTCTCTTTATCAACCATTTGAGATTACTCATTTTTGCATCGTTATAGTGTTTAAGGACAAAGAGATCATTCAAATTTCTCTTGAAAAATGAAATACCATAGCCTTGGTTATCAATCTAATCTCTACTTCTAAGTTCACATACATAACAAGAATTAAAAGAACTTCCTCTTATTGTAATACGGCCAAGGGTATAATGAAAGATAGGAAAAAGATAAGGAAAGGTAAAGAATATTCATGGATAAATCGATACAAAATAGAACGATGTTGAAAAGATGAACAATAGAACATAATGCACAACAATATAACCAATTCTTACTTTTAACCAAATATTCTCATTATTTTTCGCAATAATTTTCTTTTCTTTTTTTTTCTTTTTGTCTTTTTTTCTTTCCACATTTTTTTATATTTTCTTTTTCTTTCTTTTTCTTTTTATCCCTTGAAGATAAAAATAATCCTTAATGACTTTTTAATTAAACCATCAATTGCTCCAAAGAATCTAACCTAATTATTCAAATAAGTATCCAAAGAAATCAAATTCAGGCTCAAATGGGGCAACTAAAGGATTATTTATTAATGCAACTCTGGAAGTCAAGAAAGAATTAAGCTTAATTGTCTTCATCATGTCCAAGAATGTATGTGAACCATAAAAGTCTCAACAAGATATCAAATCAAGTTCTAGCACACAAAAATCAAGTGAAAACTCACTCTAGAAGAAACAATGGATTTAGTTGATGAAAAAATCCAATCAATAAGGGCTCAAAACTCACTTTTTGGCTTAAGTTAGTAATGAGAATAAATTTCAAGCAGACATGACTAATTTCCTAAATAAAATGCTAAAATTTTCAACATTCAATTGAAAAAAATTACCGTGCACAAAAAATAGTTCAAAAATAGTAGTGGATTCCCCTCTCAAACAAATTCCTATTAGCTTAGAAATGATCAAGAAATTAAAACACAATTCCCATAAGATTCAACGCAATAAACAAGTGCTCAGTGATTCCCCCCTACACTTGAAAGAAACATTACCCTCAATGTTTAGATAAGAAAAGTAACAGTACAAAGGACAACGAAACTTCCCTGAAAATGGAAACTCAAGATCATGACAGTGGTGGGGAAGGGTGGGAGAAAGAGGCGAGCAGCCATAAACTTGAACATCTAGTCTTTATGCGGCTACATAGGGTCTGAAACTACACAAGAAAAACAAAGAAAAAACTGAAAAACAAAATGTAAGAACTAAATGTGAAAATAAAGAAACTAAATGAAAGAAAAGAAAAAATCTTTTTGGGCGGTCGATGATGCGGATTAAAAGTTGCAAACCCAAGTACAGGTTGTTTCAAGTAATAAATTCTCAGGAGTCTAAGGTCGATCCACAGGGAATTGATGAAGAAAAATTCTTTGACGTAATGTAAATATTTTGTCACAATAATAAAAGTGATAAAACTTAGTCACAAATAAAAATAATTTACTTGGGTTAGGAGATCCATTCTTGGTAAATAAAATAAGGACAAGATTAATTTTTTTTATATCTCAATTAGAATCCATACATAATGGAGGTTCCAATTGGAAAATACAACAATCAAAGTTCATTTAAAATTGTTACCAAGTGGCCTCAATACTCAAGAGGGGGGGTGAATTGAGTAGTTAAAAATAAGTTCACAAATCTTTCGCAAATCGTTTGACAATCAATTTTCGTTGAAGCTATTGAATGATTAGAGATAATTGAATAGATAAGTTAAACACTTTTACTTATAAACGTAATAGCCAAGGAGACAATATTCAAGTAAAACAATGAAACAGTGCACAAAGATAAACAGAGGAGGGTTTAGAGAAACAAACACAGTCGTTTATCCTGGTTCAATCACCACTCCACTTGTGATCTACGTCCAAATTCCCAAGCAACAACTTGAGATTTTTCACTATATCTTCAAGCTTCAATGGGTGCTTGAAAAACCACTACAACCTTGAGCACTCAACAATATGGGATACCTCACCCAAAAGCTTGAGCCTCTATTTTCCAAGGGATACCTCACCCTTACAATACTTGAGGGATACATCACCCTCACTAATCAGAATATATAATATTGAAGTAGAAGAAACTCTCTCTAGAGCAAGTGTTTACAAATTGAAGCTCTAATATGCTCTCAAGGATTTTTCACGTTTTTAATCGAAAAACAGAGCAAGAAATGATTTTAAGGATTGATTCACGTTTTGAAGTATGATGATCAGTTTTTGATTCAAGGTCAACCGCAAATAAGGACCCAACTTTGGTATTTATAAGTTTCTCAATTAATAGAGCCGTTGGAGGTAGTTGGGCATGCATTTAATGCATTTAAGATAGCCGTTGGACGTTGTCAGGATGCGTGTAATCGATTACATATCTCGGTAATCGATTACATTATTGTTCCAACGTTTTCGAACTTTCACGGGCTCGTGTAATCGATTACATTCTTGAGGTAATCGATTACATGGCTTCTGACTTTGCTTGTAATCGATTACAATGCTCATGTAATCGATTACATGACTTCTGACTTACTGTGTAATCAATTACAATATTCATGTAATCGATTACATGGCTCGTCGAACGTGTTCTTTGAGTTTCTGGGTTTTGTGTAATCTATTACATTACTCGTCGAACGTGTTCTTTGCCTTTCTGGGCTTTGTGTAATCGATTACATATATTGTGTAATCGATTACATGGCCTCTGACTTGCTTGTAATCGATTACATTTACAATGTAATCGATTACAGACCTTCTGCTTGATGTGTAATCGATTACAAACATTATGTAATCGATTACATTGGCCTTTGAACACATTTTTCAAGTCCAATAACGCTTGTAAGTCATTTCAAACACCTCAAGATACTTGATTAAACATAAATCCTTTTAAGAGTGTTAGATTTAAAGTTGAAACTCAAGTTTTATTGAAAGCCATGTTTAACTTTGAAATTTCCCATTTATTTTGAAATCACATATTGAAAAACCATTTGAGAAATCTTGAGAGCATTTAACATTAATATCCTAAGTCTAAATAAACCTTCTGTCTTCTTTCTTTGATCTTGATTTTTCCTTTTGCGCTTGATCTTCTCTTTTGCTTTTGTTATCATCAAAAACCTTTTGACATGCCTTAGAGACATAAGCATTCACATTCTCCCCCTTTTTGATGATGACAAACTGATCATAGGAAAAAGAAAGAGTTTTTGCATTTGTATATAATAGTCATTTAGGTACAATGCTGCCCTGGAGTTTATGCATGATATTGGGTTAGATTTTGCATATGAAAAGCTTAATAACTTAAAAGGTCAATAACTCCCCCGTACTCATGCAACCTTTAATTTCTCATGCAACCATTAATTACATTTCATTTCATTTTCATTTTTCCTCATTTTCTCCCCCGTTGGCATTATCAAAAAGACATAAGCATTTAAGAAAAATAGACAGCATGACAGCTATATTTCATGATTCCCAAATGTTTGCCATAACAGAAAAGCCACAAAGATCAGTCCAATCAATATTCCAAAAGCCAACCATTCAAAGTGAAAACAAGTTCATGTATTAATAATCAGCATGTACAAAGAAACGTATCACAACCAGTAGGCAATAATCAAAATATAACCATAAAGGTATACCAATTTTATATAATCAAAGTCAAAACAAAATAAGTACAAGGTGGTCATCAATACAAGAAAATATCAAGGCAATAGGCCATGATCACTATCAGTGTCCTCGCTGTCACAAAAGACTTCACCCTCTGGATCCGCAGCAGAGTCTCCTAGATCAATGTTATCATCGCTGGGCATAAGATCGTCGTCAGAGTCCAGAAGCTCCTCATCATCAGCAGGAACTCCAGATGGACCAGCGAAGGATAGGGGATCCGGAGGGGCAGAGGATGTGGGGGGTGCAGCAGCAGCAGGACTCTCAGGAATAGGAGGTCCACTTAGGAGGGATCTAATGGAGGCAAGCTCCTGGTCTGAGTAGTCCATCCTCAGCTCAAGATGGTCAATCTTTTGCTCTATATGATCCATGCGTGTGTTTATGTTGGCGCTCAGGTTGCGCATTTCTTGGAGCAGAAGATCAAGAGAAGCTGGAGCAGGAGCAGAGGCAGGGTACTGAGCCTCCTCATCATCACTATCTGGATCGTGATGGATATGACCAAATGTGCCATGAGTAATGTAATGCCACCTATCTTCCATCTTGTAGAGCTGAAGCTTCTTCAGAGTATGCAGCCCAATTGATTAGGGTCCCTTCGAGCTGGTGTCCTTGGACTCTTCAGCCAGCGAAATGCGACAGTACTCAAGGATTGTGGTCACCAACATGGCGAAGGGGAGAGCAGAGTCTTCTTTTTCTTGATGTCCAGTATATACTCTAGAATGTAGTATCCCCAGTTTATTGGGTGCCCTGTGATCATTGCCCATAATGCCACTACATCATCCTTGGGGACTTGGGAGTAATTCCCTCCTCTGGGAATCAATCCACGAACCAAGAGGTAATAGAGAACCCTGTTTTCCATAGTGAGGCCAGTGGCCATTATTCTGCGTCTAGGATCACTGGGGAGGTGGTAGCCAGTCCTAATCAAAGAGAGAAGAGCAGCCTTATGCTCAAACTCATGCCCCCAGACTTTTGCATTTCCACAGAACTGAGCTCCATCAGGAGTGAGCTTGGTAAGCCTATACCACTCTGCCATTATTAACCTGATTTGTTGCTTTTTCACTTCAGAAAATATGCAATTATCCTCAACCTTCAGGTTAGCATAAAAGACTCGGACAAGGTTAGGGTAGATGGCCTTCTCTATGCTCAGGAATCCCAGCAAGCCTAAGTTTTCTATTGTCCTAAAGCTCTCTAAAGGTTCACTCTCGCAGAAGGTGATGGGAAGATACCTGGGAGAGATGATTTTGGGAAGCTGGAAGTTCTTCCGGAACAACTCAGCTTTCTTCACAGTGGAGAAGTGCCTCGTGAGGTCTAGGCCAGATATATTACGTGAAGAGCCACCAGAGGATCCTCCAACAGCAGTCCCTGTTCTTGGGCGCTTCGAGCGATGAGAGGATTCAGCCATTGATGAAAAGGAGAAGCAAGGGATGAGTGAATAATGATTGAGGATGAGAGAGGGACGAGATTAGGGCAGAGAAAAGGTGATGGGGTTCGTGAGAGAAGATGGGGAGATTTGGATGAGGGATGTGAGGGGATTTTGAACGATGGGCTATGTGGAGAGGGGTTTTCCGAGATTGAGAGAGGTGAAATGACGGGTTTTGATGGAGATTTGAGTGAGAAAGGAGAGTTTTTGAGATTTGAGGTGCGTGGGAGCGAGAAGGATAGAACGAAGAAGATGAACAGGCCCAACAAAAATGAGCTCTACGCGCGTCAGAACCTTTTAAAAACCACGTGTAATCGATTACATTGAGTGTGTAATCGATTACATGCATTCTAGTGGGTAATGTAATCGATTACATTTTTGATGTAATCGATTACATGCTTTCTGGGAACCTTGTAATCGATTACATAGTGGACGTAATCGATTACCTGAGTTCTGAGTTGGTTGTAATCGATTACAAAGGGTGTGTAATCGATTACATGCGTGACAGAACATGTGTAATCGATTACAAAGACATTGTAATCGATTACCAGCACTCTTTAACTCAGATTTTGCGTTCCAAACAGCATATAATCATTTTTTAAACCATCCAAATCAGTTTTAAAGCAACTTAAATCAATTCAAATCATCATTTAAACATATAAACAAATCATGTTATGATTCAACTCATATAATTGATCAAAATTATCATTTTTACCAAGAATTTCACCCTTTTTGGTGAAATTTGAGGTTGTTGAATTTCTTGTCAACATTGGACATGAGGGAGCACCTGCAAAACAACTTAGGGGAAATCTCCGACGCTCAAGTTAGTATGGGATTCAAATATAATGAAAATTCAGAGATTTTGCAGCAATGTGGCATAATTATGCAGAAAAAATACAAGATTATGCAGCAGAAATTAATTTATGCAGGAATGATCCAATATACCCAGTTCATTTCTAATGTAGAAAAATGCTTCTTTTGCTAGGGGTTTGGTGAAAATATCAACTAGTTGCTTAGTTGTTTCAACAAATTCAAGTATGCAATCACCTCTTTGAACATGATCTCTAATGAAATGATGTCTTATTTCAATATGCTTAGTTCTAGAATGCAAAATGGGATTTTTTGACAAGTTAATTGCACTAGTATTATCACATTTTATGGGAATGTGATCAAGCTCAAGACCATAGTCCAAGAGTTGCTGTTTCATCCAAAGGACTTGAGCACAGCAACTCCCAGCTGCAACATATTCAGCTTCAGCTGTGGACAATGCCACACTATTTTGTTTCTTGCTGTGCCAAGAAACTAGTGAGCTTCCAAGCAAGTGGCATGTCCCACTAGTGCTCTTTCGATCCATTTTGCATCCAGCAAAATCAGAATCGGAGTACCCAATAAGACTACATGAGGCTCCCTTAGGGTACCATAAACTCATTTGTGATGTGCCTATTAGATATTTCATTATTCTCTTAACAGCACTTAGGTGTGATTCCTTAGGATTAGCTTGATATCTAGCACACATGCATACACTAAACATTATATCAAGCCTACTTGCAGTGAGATAAAGGAGTGAGCCAATCATACCTCTATATTTTGTAATTTCTACCGATTTACCTCCTTCATCCTTGTCCAAATAGCAAGAGGTGCCCATAGGAGTAGCCATATGCTTGGCATTGTCCATTCCAAACTTTTTGAGCAGCTCCTTGCAATACTTGGATTGGCTTATAAATGTTTCTTCTCTTGTTTGCTTGATTTGTAGACCAAGGAAGAAGTTGAGCTCACCCATCATAAACATCTCAAACTCACTTTGCATAATATTTGAAAATTCTTTATAAAGAGAGTTGTTAGTAGCTCCAAATATAATGTCATCAACATAGATTTGAACTAGAAGAATGTCATGCATTTTGTGTTTTATAAAAAGAGTGGTGTCAACTTTACCTCTAGAAAAGCCTTTTTCTAAAAGAAATTTGCTCAACCTTTTATACCAAGCTCTAGGAGCTTGTTTCAAGCCATACAAGGCCTTTTTCAATTTAAAAACATGGTTGGGCATTTCAAAGTCCTCAAAACCAGGAGGTTGTTCTACATACACCTCTTCTTGTATAAAACCATTTAAAAAAGTACTTTTGACATCCATTTGATAGAGTTTAAAATCTATGATGCAAGCATATGCAAGTAGCATTCTAATGGCCTCTAATCTAGCTACGGGAGCATAAGTTTCTTCATAATCTATGCCTTCTTCTTGATTATATCCCTTAGCTACAAGCCTAGCTTTATTTCTTATTATTAAACCCGTTTCATCAAGTTTGTTCCTAAAGACCCATTTGGTGCCAATTATAGGATGATCATTGGGCCTTGGAACTAATTCCCAAACTTGATTCCTCTCAAATTGGTTTAGTTCTTCTTGCATGGCCAAGATCCAATGCTCATCATTAATGGCCTCATTTATGTCTTTAGGTTCAACTTGAGAGACAAAGGCTAGATGATTACATGCATCTCTAAGTGAGTTTCGAGTGATTACTCCTTTTGATACATCACCTATCACTTTGTCGAGAGGATGATATCTTGAAGTCCTCCATTCCTTGGGTAGATCTAAGATTTCTGAATCTTCTTGCCATGTATGATCAAGGAGTCTCTTTTCTTCCTTCTTGGGCTCTATCTCTTGATTTTTCAAGTGCGTCTTTGCCAAGATTTCTGCAACATCATCAACAAGTTCCTTTCTCGGCTCATTTGGGTTAGTTTCATCAAATGCAACATGTATGGACTCTTCTATGGTCATAGTTCATTTATTATAGACTCTAAAGGCCTTGCTATGAATAGAATAACCAATGAATATTCCCTCATCAGATTTTGCATCAAACTTCCCCAAGTTATCCTTTCCATTATTCAAAACAAAGCATTTACATCCAAAAATATGAAAATGTGACACATTAGGTTTCCTTCCTTTGTACAATTCATATGGGATTTTCTTTAAAATTGGCCTTATTAGGGCTCTATTCATAACATAACAAGCGGTGTTAACCGCATCCGCCCAAAAGTACTTAGGAAGATTGGCCTCATTGAGCATAGTTCTTGCCATTTATTCTAAAGATCGATTTTTCCTTTCTACAACACCATTTTGTTGTGGTGTTCTAGGGGCAGAAAAATTATGCTCAATGCCATGTTCATCACAAAAAGTTTCAAATTCATGATTTTCAAATTCACCACCATGATCACTTTTTATGGATGCAATACAAAAACCTTTTTCGTTTTGGATAACTTTGGCAAGTTTTCTAAATGATTGAAAAGCATCATTTTTGTGGGCCAAGAATAATGTCCATGTAAATCTAGAAAAATCATCCACAATCACTAATGCATAGTAATTCCCACCAAAGCTCATAGTTCTAGAGGGTCCAAAAAGATCCATGTGCAAAAGTTGTAAAGGTCTAGAAGTTGAAACTATGTTTTTAGCTTTAAAAGAGACCTTTACTTGTTTTCCTTTTTGACATGCATCACAAAGTTTGTCTTTTTCAAATTTGAGCTTTGGAAGACCAATTACTAGTTCTTTAGAGACCAATTTGTTTAAGTGATCCATGTGAATGTGAGCAATTCTTCTATGCCATAACCATGAATCATTTTCTCTACTCATAAAGCATTTAGCATCATTTGAGGAAATATCATCAAGACTAATCATATATATGTTATTGACTCTATGACCAACAAACTTAACTTGCTTATCATCCTTTCCCTTAATTATGCAACAAGAGGAATCAAATATAACTCTATTGCCTTTATCACACAATTGACTAATACTAAGCAAATTATGTTTAAGTCCTTCGACAAGTAAAACATTATCAATAGATGATGAAAGGATCTTACCAACTTTACCAATTCCAAGAATCTTCCCTTTGTTGTTGTCACCATATGTGACATGGCCATGTTTCTTGTGTGTAAGGGAGGAGAACTTGGAGCCATCACCGGTCATGTGCTTGGAGCAACCACTATCAAGATACCAACTTGAGCTCTTGGTCTTCAAGCACACCTACAATACACATTCAAGATTTAACTTTTGGTACCCAAATTGTTTTGGGTCCTTGTGTGTTAGAATTAGGTATGGTGCCTTTAGGGACCCAAACCCTTTTGATTCCAACCTTGGTGTTTATGTTCTTTCTAACATTGCAAGTGGATGCACTATGCCCTTTCCTACCACAATGAAAACATTTAACAAAGGGGCTACTTAAAGTTTTTGAGGAAACAAAGAAGTTCTTATAAGACTTTTGATGGTTGTTTGGATTAAATCCCAAACCGACTTTTTGGAAAACACATTTTTGTCTCCCTAATAACACATTCAAGTTGTCTCTTCCAAAAGTGAATTTCACAAGAGTGTTGTTCAAGTCTTCAATTTCTTTTTCAAAAGCTTTGCATGATAAACAAGGTAATGATATGGATGCGTTATCATGTGAGGAACAAATCATGCATAATGAATTAGCATCTATGAGTCCTAAAGTCTCATTTTCAATTTTAAGTTCATTTATCTCCTTGGTTAAAGTAGAAATTTTCTATATCAATAGGGAGATAGTTTTATTGGAAGACAAAATCATTTTTGTGAGCCTCAAAGATTCATCATGCAATTTTTGAAAGGCATCTTGCAATTCATCATAAGAAGGTGGAGGTTCTAGGTTAGAAGAGGTTACCTCGGTGTCGCTTTCTCCACTTTCTTCTCCTTGAGCCATGAGGCAAAGATGGGCTTCTTCATTTTCTGAATCGTCGGAAGAGCTTAAGTCATTGTCCTCCCAAGCTATATATGCTCTTTTTCCTTTCTTTTCCTTGGAGGGTCTTTTCTCAAACTTCTCCATCTTCTTGAGATATATAGGACACTCCATTTTCATGTGCCCCGGTTTTCCACATTCGTAGCATTTTGGAGGAGTAGAGGATCATTCTCCTTTGTGATATGCTTTCTTTTGAGGAAAGGGTGGTCTTCTTTGAAATCCCTTTTTCTTCAAGAATCTTCCGAATTTTCTCACAAGAAAACTAAGATTCTCCTCACTTAGCTCAATATTTTCAGCATCCTCTTCACCATCTTCATCGTCATCTTCAAGTATGGAAGAGGTGGCCTTGAGTGCAATTCCCTTCTTCTTTTTGTCATGTTCTTCATTTTGATTGAGCCTATTTAGTTCCAGCTCATGCTCTTGAAGTTTTCCGAATAGGGTGGCTAGAGACATGGTTGATAAATCTCTTGATTCCGCAATCGCCGTTACCTTGGGTTGCCAATTCCTGCTTAGACATCTCAAGACTTTGTTAATAAGATCCTCATTAGGAAATGTCTTTCCCAATGAGATGAGATGATTAACAATATGAGTAAATCTCTTTTGCATATCTTGAATACTCTCACCTTGATTCATTCTAAACAATTCATATTCATGAGTAAGAGTGTTTATTCGAGATCTTTTACCTCACTAGTACCTTCATGAGTTACTTGTAGGGTATCCCACATTTCTTTTGCGGTCTTACAATTTGACACCCTAAAGAATTCATCATACCTCAAAGATGTGGTGATGATGTTCTTGGCTCTCAAATTATATTGAACCTTCTTTTTATCATCATCGGTCCAATCACTTCTAGGTGTATTAATTGTCACACCATCCTTAGTTTGTGTAGGGACAAAAGTACCATTTTCAACTGCGTCCCACACATCTAAGTCAATAGCTTCAATAAAAATTTTCATCATTTCTTTCCAATAGGCATAACCATCCCCATTGAAATAAGGAGGTCTATTTATAGAAGAACCTTCATTTGAAAAACCATTTGAAGCCATCACTTCTCTTGAAACTGCTAAGCTCTTTATACAAGAGTCTAGCTCTGATACCACTTGTTACCAAGTGGCCTCAATACTCAAGAGGGGTGGTGAATTGAGTAGTTAAAAATAAGTTCACAAATCTTTCGCAAATCGTTTGGCAATCAATTTTCGTTGAAGCTATTGAATGATTAGAGATAATTGAATAGATGAGTTAAACACTTTTACTTATAAACGTAATAGCCAAGGAGATAATATTCAAGTAAAACAATGAAACAGTGCACAAAGATAAACAGAGGAGGGTTTAGAGAAACAAACACATTCGTTTATCCTGGTTCAATCACCACTCCACTTGTAATCTACGTCCAGTCCCCAAGCAACAACTTGAGATTTTTCACTATATCTTCAAGCTTTAATGGGTGCTTGAAAACCACTACAACCTTGAGCACTCAACAATATGGGATACCTCACCCAAAAGCTTGAGCCTCTATTTTCCAAGGGATACCTCACCCTTACAATACTTGAGGGATACCTCACCCTCACTAATCAGAATATATAATATTGAAGTAGAAGAAACTCTCTCTAGAGCAAGTGTTTACAAATTGAAGCTCTAATATGCTCTCAAGGATTTTTCATGTTTTTAATCAGAAAACAGAGCAAGAAATGATTTTAATGATTGATTCACGTTTTGAAGTATGATGATCAGTTTTTGATTCAAGGTCAACCGCAAATAAGGACCCAACTTTGGTATTTATAAGTTTCTCAATTAATAGAGCCGTTGGAGGTAGTTGGGCATGCATTTAATGCATTTAATATAGCCGTTGGACGTTGTCAGGATGCGTGTAATCGATTACATATCTCAGGTAATCGATTACATTGTTGTTCCAACATTTTCTCGAACTACGGGCTCGTGTAATCGATTACATTCTTGAGGTAATCGATTACATGGCTTCTGACTTTGCTTGTAATCGATTACAATGCTCATGTAATCGATTACATGACTTCTGACTTGCTGTGTAATCGATTACAATATTCATGTAATCGATTACATGGCTCGTCGAACGTGTTCTTTGAGTTTCTGGGTTTTGTGTAATCTATTACATTACTCGTCGAACGTGTTCTTTGCCTTTCTGGGCTTTGTGTAATCGATTACATATATTATGTAATCGATTACATGGCCTCGACTTGCTTGTAATCGATTACATTTACAATGTAATCGATTACATGCACCTTCTGCTTGATGTGTAATCGATTACAAACATTATGTAATCGATTACATTGGCCTTTGAACACATTTTTCAAGTCCAATAACGCTTGTAAGTCATTTCCAACACCTCAAGATACTTGATTAAACATAAATCCTTTTAAGAGTGTTAGATTTAAAGTTGAAACTCAAGTTTTATTGAAAGCCATGTTTAACTTTGAAATTTTCCATTTATTTTGAAATCACATATTGAAAAATCATTTAAGAAATCTTGAGAGCATTTAACATTAATATCCTAAGTCTAAATAAACCTTCTGTCTTCTTTCTTTGATCTTGATTTTTTCTTTTGCGCTTGATCTTCTCTTTTGCTTTCGTTATCATCAAAAACCTTTTGACATGCCTTAGAGACATAAGCATTCACAAAAATTATATACATAATTATATTATGGTTCATTTAATTATTTATTAACACCACCACTTATAAATGGGCTCAAGCATTCATTGTACTAACCTCTTGTCTACAATGAATCAAGATCTCCACTTTACAATGAGAGTTTCTAAATTGATTGAAAATAAAATACAACACGTATAATGACCACTTGAAAATATATCATTTAAGCACAAGAAAGAAATGAATCTAACCTTATTTCATTACCAAGAGCTTCACCCTTTCACTCAAGTAAAATGAAACTTAGTTACTCATAGACAAGAAGAGAAGAAGAAGAAGAAGAAGAAGAAGAAGAAGAAGAAGAAGAAGAAGAAGAAGAAGAAGAAGAAGAAGAAAAATTCAATTTAGAACAAAAGAAAACTACAACAAGATAATCAAACAGCATAATAGCATGATCTTGAAGAAGAAGAAGAAGAAGAAGAAGACTTCAATTTAGAACAAAAGAAAACTACAACAAGATAATCAAACAGCATAATAGCATGATCTTGATCTCTAAGGCCAAGACTCCTAAATGATCATCCAATGATCCATTTTATAGAGGATTAGGAATACAAAATGATAAAAGGGCTGATTCATGAATGAGTGGATGAGTAGAAAATGCCAAATGACTTTTGATGAGTGAAAAATTATGGAGATTCTTTATCTCTAAAATCATTCAGTTCTGAAGTCATTGAATATGTCAGAATATTGAAATGTGGTCTTCATCAAAGTTGTAGGCTTTTGTATTAGTTTTCAAATGCTTTTAGAATCACCTCGAAAGGCCACCTACAGCCGGAGATATGACTCAATTACTGCATAGTATTTAGGCCCAGTTACAGCTCCTCTGTTCTAACTTCCAAGCACAATATGACCTCCAAGGAGTCCAAATTAAGTCTTGTGTTCTTCATGAAAGTTGTAGATATGGGTCTCAACTTACAGATACCAATATTTCAGCCCAATCCAGATCTTACAGCCCGAGCTATGCTTTGATTACTGTACACTATTCAGGTTCCAATCACAAAACCTATATTATGACTTCCAAGTCTAATTAGTTGCACTAGATGTCTGACTTTGACCTAGAGCTCTCATGAAAGTTGTAGATCTCTATATTATCTTTCCAACAAGATAAAATACATAATTGTTAGACATCTAGAACTCAAGATATGACCAAAATACATAAATAGTATAAGATAAGTCCAATTTGAGTCCAAACTTACAAAACATAACCAAACTCAATCAATTAAGTACATGGAGAGTGTAAATGACTAAAAATGAGGGTTTATTAATGTATAAAATATGTGATTATCAAATTCGCCTATACTTAACTTTTTGCACTCTTGGGCAAAACACATTAGATCAAAACTAAGGAACAAGGAAAAACAACATACACTCAAAAGTTAGAAATTCTAAAAGACTCAATTTCTAATAATATTTAAGAATGAAGAGCAACCAATCATTCAAGGGATCAAAATATTTATAACGTAACGTTTCTTCATATCTCAAACCAACAAGTAAGGAAACTTCAATTGAAAAGCATGAGTCACGAATGATAGATCTTTACAAGATTCACTCTCAATCCCTCAAGTGTTTAAAAGGTAGGTATTTCACTTAATTCAACTCATGAAAATTACACTACCATAAGCATGCTTATCTTCTACTTCTCCACTACTCAGAACACATGCACATACAAATCATGAGGACTTTATTCAAGGTTGTATTAGGGTCAAGGTAAAGGAGAAAGTAATATAGATATGACAAGTTAAATACCAAAGAGAATAAAAGAACATTAAAGTTGAGTTTAATTAACAAGCATGAAAGTTCATCTCAACTCCACCTAATACAAATTCCCTTTACATATTCTTTTCCTTTCCTTTATTGTCTTGTTAGCCCTTATTTACACATTTTTTTAATTTTTTTCATATTTTTTTTAAGAACATAATGTATACATTTTTTTAAGTAAACATTTTTTTAACCATTCTGCACACACACCCCTATACTTATTCAAGAACTCATCAAATGACAAAGTTAATGTTCTTTTATTCCCTACGGCTGGGTAAGAACATGATTTTTCAGTTAAGGCATATAATGAGTTCGAAACAAATAATGATCAAATAAGCTCAAAGAGGTTAAGCAATGGGAAATAGGTCATTTCCAATGCTTTACATTGGCAGGAATTAGAGAATTTTCAAGAAGCCATAAGAGTGTTTGATATCATATTGAGACAATATGCTACTAAGCAAGGCTGCCTATTTGTGCACCAGTCATTCTTGTCTATTTGGTTAAAGTAGCTATTTTAAGAAAAATGTCTCAATTATATTTATGTATGCATATGAAAATATAGTCTAAAAAAGAATCAAAGCAAGTTCTAGAGTAACAATTCTATGAGTGAAATTCACACAAGAAAGAAGAGAATGATACAAATGTTCAATCCATTCATCAGTAGGCTCAAAATCTCACAAGGCATACTTCTATTATTCTCAGTCCACCAATTCAACATCCATAACTAAGCATATGATTTTTAAGAAAGAAGACAATTTACTCAATCATGCAAATTTCCCTGAATTTGAATTGTTACTTTCACACAAACTAGTTACTACCCCAACGAAGATGCGTCTCAAGAGTAAAATCTACTCCTTACTTTGCCATCCTTAACTGGTTTTAATGTGAGTAGGTTTCTAAAAATCATATCAATAAACATACTCCCCAACTAAAATGCGTCTCAAGAGCATAATTTACTCCTTACTCTGTCATCCTTAACTGGTTTAGTAAGTTACTGACAATCATATCATACTTCCCAATTTTTTTTGAACAACTATCCTTCCCCCCAACCAGATCACAACATTGTTCGCAATGTTAAAATATAGATGAGTAAAGGATAGAAGACATTACCTGTTGTAGCAATTACTGAAAAAGAGAGACCTAACACAAATTTAAATAGAAACAAAGTACAATAAATAAAACCAAAGCTTGTAATTATTTAAATAGTTGGAGTATCTAATTTGGCTAGCTTTGTATACTGCTTCCCTCACCACTTCCTTCTGACCAATCTATCTGAGCTTTTATTGGATCAGGTTCATAAACAAAAACTTCTAATTTGTTAATCAATTTATCAACAGTGGAAGCAGAGATAATGAGTCGTCTTGCTGAAGGTGTGATAAATTTCTATTCCACAGCATGGTCAATAAAAGATAACAAATTATCAAAGAAATTATTAACATTCAACAAACCTATGGGTTTAGGGTGGATGTTCAATTGGACCTAAGAGATAATTTAAAAAACTTCTTCCAAAGTACCAGAACCACCCGGTAAGGCAATGAATGCATCAGAGTTTTCAAGCATTGCCTTCATTCGTCCATGTATAGATGATACTTGAAGTTCCAGCCCAATTGTCTTTCCAATGATGTTCCTTCAAGTTAAAGGTTCAGGAATGACACCTAAAACTTGACCACCTCTTAGATGTGCAGCAAGTGATACAGCCCTCATTAACCCATGTGTTTGGATGCATACTTTTGAAGACCTGTTTTGATGATAACAAACGGGAAGAATAAATGAAGATGATAAATAGACTAAGTCCAAGTTTATATTTGATTAGCATTAGGACTTAGGATCTATTGTACGGAGCCCATATTGATATCTCTTTGTTTTTTGAAAGAAAAGAGAAAACTTGGTTTTAAACATAGTGTCTTTGAAAACATCTTTTTAAAACCCTTTTTGAACTGAGTTATTCGAATAGAGTTTTGCCTATTCGAATAAACATCCTCACGTGGTTTGATTTCTAAAAGGTGTTATTCGAATAACTACCCTGTTATTCGAATAACTAAGGTCTTTCAGAACACTGTTTTGTAAGTGGCTATTCGAATAATCCTTCCCTTATTTGAATAAATGAAGTTTTTCAGAACTATGCTTTTAAGTGAGTTATTCGAATAACTCATACGTTATTCGAATAAAATCATTCTATCTGAACTTCTTTTAAATACGTTATTCAAATAGATAAGCTATTATTTGAATAACCGTTCGTTTACACAACTCTGGTTTTAACAGAGTTATTCGAATAACAGGTTGGTTATTCGAATAACCCATTTCAGATGAGTTTTCAGAAACAGTGTTATTCGAATAAACCTTTACTCTATTCGAATAAACACGAAGCTTTTGTTTACGTAAATGGAAACAGACAAGATTTTCAATCTGTGTTAATTACTATTAATTATACCCAACGGCTAATTTATCTGGTTTTCCCTATAAATAGCAAGCCTGGGTCACGTTTTTCACAGCCCATAATTCTGAACTATTTTCTGATTACTCTGATTTATGAAAACTATTTTCTACGCTCTTCTTGTTTAAAAACTTTGAGATATTTCTGTGAGAGCTCCATTAGTACTTCAATTTGTATTACTTACTCTGAGTGAGAGTTTCTCTTCATCTCTATTTTCTGATATTCTGTATCGAGGGTGAGGTATCCCTCAAGGTTTGTATAAGGGTGAGGTATCCCTGCGGGCTGAGACTTTAGCACAAGGGTAGAGTGTCCCTATGTGTGAAAAGTGCTCTATTTTGTAACGGTAGCAAGCACCTATTGAAGCTTGTATATTTAGTGAAAAATCTCGGCTTTCGAGGACTGGACGTCGACCACAAGTGGGTTAGTGGTCGAACCAGGATAAATACTGTGCCTGCTTCTCTTTTCCCTAATCTCCTTTTTTCTTATGCAATTTAATTTACTGCACATTTATTTTTCGCTGTTCTTTATTATTTCTTTTCTTCTTCTCATCCCTTCTGTGCATTTATTTATTAAGTTTTTGATATTCGTATTAATTAAAAAGAGGTTTTGCGAAAAAGTTTTATACTCAATTCACCCCCCTCTTGAGTACTAGAAGCCACTTGGTAACAACCCAATGCTACCTCTCCCATATATTACACGAATGTTTCTCCCAGCAAGTGTTTTACCAACAATGCTTGCTGCATTTACAAACTCTAAACTCTTCTCATAACTTATCCCACAAAATACACAGATACTAGTAAGTCTATGAATAGAAGAAGAAGATTCCTCCATTTCTACACTCACACTCCCTTTAAATGGTTATGAGTTGGAGGAAAGTGATGAAAATGAAATGTTTAAATAAGGAAGAGAATGGAAAAAGGTAATGATAGCACCTATATGGGTAGGTTGGCTATTGTCAGAAAAGTTTGAAATTAAGAAACATAATTTTTTTTAAAGATGTACAAGATAATATATACATGTTGTTGTGATTGTGGCTTACATCTTCCTTTGGTTTTACGTCCAGTAACAGCTTAAATGCCTTTTATGAGTCAATGATAAGCTTTCTATCCAATTTTCTTATAAATTGGCAAACAGGATCTTTCTGAGTTAGATTCCTGACACTGTAATACTCTTGCTCATCCTTGAAGAAATTCCACAAACTAAGAAGTTCACGATGCACAACTCCACAAGAATGCATCTTAAGAGTCCATAAGATATCATTTAATGACTCTTTACTCAGTCCATCCTTAATGAAGAATATTTTATCTTCTGTTTGCAGAAAGCATTCCCAAAGAATGACATTGTGTGTTACAATTCCATCGCACACATTTGTAACAAACTTTCATTCTTTTTGCTCTTCTCCTTTTAGAATAAGAACTTTTACCGAGACCCAGCATATATGGGACAAATGAATCTGAAGATTCACCAGCTAAATGAACCTTTGCTTCGATTATCCAACGAATAGATTCTGGGAAGCCCTTATCTATTAAAAGTCACAGTCTTTCACACTTAGCTTTGTAGATTTTTGTTAGATCATTTTGAGAAAAAGAAGGGAAATGATTTCTTAGATTTGAGAGAATGACATCCATTTTGAAGGAAAAGAAATCAATTATTATGTGAAATTGAAAAACAAAGCAACTTGAGAGTCACGGAGTACCGTTATCCGCCACTTAACTGGGAACACAAAGAATTGCAAAAAGAAAGAAACAAAATTAAAATAAATTCTACTCATAACAATGATTAGAAAGGGAGATGGATTCTACCTCAACAACTTGATGTTCCAGAAATGGTTTGAGTATTTATCCATTGACCTTAAATACTTTACCATTCCTAGAGTTCTCAATGTCTATGGCCCCATGAGGATACACATGTTTGACAATAAAAGGGTCAGTCCACGTAGATTTCAATTGTCCAGGGAATAGGTGAAGACGAGAATTATAAAGCAGAACTTTTTGACCAATTTCAAAAGATTTTCTCAAAATTGATTTGTCATGAAAAACTTTTGTTCTAACTTTATAAACTTTTGAATTTGCATATGCATTATTTCTCAATTCCTCAACAATAAAAAATTTCAACGACAATGATAGGGTTCAGAGGCATCCTGTTTCGCTTAGAAATGGAGCCCTATTTTTGACAGGTTTCATAATTTTTTCAAAATGTATAGCTGTATTTAAATAAAGTGGGCCAATAAAATTCACACTGTAAGATTTTTGTAGTTATTTTCTTTGAATAAAAGAAACCTTCATATGCTTCTAAATGATAAAATTTAATGACATTATCTACCTTACTGTTGGGCACATATCTCCGAATGATTTGATCAGGATAATTGAGGTGGGGTCATTCATGTTGCAAGAAAATTGATTATATTAGCAAACCAAGGCTTGGAATTTCCAAAAATAAAAATTCATTGGGAAAAGAATCATTGATGGGTGTGATATCAAAAGGTGAGCCTGTTGTAAGTATGGACAAATGATCTGTAACAATATTTTTGACTTCTTTCTTATCTTTTATTGTGATGTTGAATTCTTGAAGCAACAAAATCCACTGTATCAACCTAGGTTTGTAAAAACTTGTTGTGAAAATCGACAAATGCATCGAATAGTCAAAGAAATAAAGTAGTTGATTAAGAGGGAAAAAAACAAAAATGCACAAAATTAAGAGGGAAAAGAAAGAACAAAGCACATGAATACAAAATACATTAAGGATGTAAACACATGAAATTAAAATACTAGGGATCTGACTTCACTTGATTCAACAATCTATCATAGATAACAGAATAGCTTTGGGACCTTTATTCTAATTAATTTCTAATCATTCAATTGATGGGGAGAATCCTTTAATTAATTAAAACTCAATTCCCTGGTCTAAACCCTAACTCTTAAAGGCATGACCTTTGCTCTATTGATTCTCATGAAAAATACCACAATTCTCCCACACAACCTATAACCTCCATTCCTAGATGATTATAAATCATAACACTTATTATTTATGGTCTAGGTCATATGCAAACCTTCCGATTCTATGCACACCTCACTAAATCTATTTATGAATAGCCAATTCATAAAAGCATTAAGAATCATAATAAACATCCAAATTAAATAAAATTAATTAATTAAAATTCCAGTCTTAATACATGTCAATTGAATCAAGTTACATCTTCACCCTAGAAACACATGAATTTATCTACACATGACAAAAGAGAAGAAGAAATAGAAAGAATAAAATAAAAATATATACAGAACTCAATCTTCCATAAAAAAATATTAACAAGTAGGCGGTAAACCTGCCATGGCAAAAAAAAAAATTAACAAGTAGGTGGTAAACCTACCATTAAATATTAACAAGGATGTGGTATAAAATAGTCACTAAATATATATTAACACGTAATTAATAAATATTAACAAGGGTGTGGTATAAACCAATCACTAAATATATATTAACAAATGTATGGTATAAACCACCACCAAATATATATTAAATAAAAGTGTGGTATAAACTAGAAACCAAATAAGTTAATAAGTTAATAAATTAAAAAGTTAGAAATAAATAAATTTAAAAGTTAGAAACTTAGAAAGTTAGTAAGAGAGTTAGATAGTTAGTAAGTTAGTAAGCAAGAAAATTAAAAAGGTTAGTAAGTTTGTAAGTTAGAAAGTTAGAAATAAAATATAAAAAGTAAATTACAGAAAATAAAGTGTAGAAAGTAAATTACAAAAAATACACTACAAGAAATCAGGAAATCAGCGAGGGAAATTTCCCTCTCTAATCCCTCGCTAATCCCTCACTAATACACTTAGCAAGGGATTAGAGAGGGATTAGTGAGGGATAAGTTAGTCACTTTTTTTTCATCACTAATTAGCGAGGGAAAACATTCCCTCTCTATTCCATCTCTAGAAAATTTAATTCCCTCGCTAATCCCTCTCTAATCCCTCGCTAATATGCCTCTATTATTCCCTTGCAAAATAGCGAGGGAAATTCCCTTGCTATTACGTCGCTGTATGATATACTAATTTCCCTTGCTATTCCCTCGCTATTCCATCTCTAACTACCTGTGTGATTCCCTTGCTAATCCCTCTCTAACTACCTGCATGATTCCCTTGCTATTAGGTCGCTATTCTCTCGCTAGATATTCACTCGTTATTTCTTCGCTAATCCCTCGCTAACACATCCCTTGCTATTCCATCGCTATTCCCTCAATAATTAATTCCTTCTCTATTTTGTCACTATTCTCTCGCTATTTACCATATGAGATTCTGTCACTAATCCCTTGCTAATCCCTCGGTAATCAGGTAGGTTTTTTTTAATAACCTATATATATTATTACTTTCCCAAAACCTGTATATCAAACCACAGCAAATAATCTAGCAAACAGAAATCCAACAACAACAACAACAAGCAATCCAATAATTGTAAACTGCTACAACAAAAAACTTGTACAAATAATCCAATAATATAGTTGAAAGTTAATATACAAATAATCAATCCAATATAATTGAAAGTTATTATACAAATATAGACAAGAAGAATAAAAAATGACAATCAGTCTAAGTTAGCGTCGTCTTCGTCTTCCTCTTCCTCTCGACCCTCCCCAACTAAACCTTCCGATGGTGGTTGTGGAGCAACATTTACTGATCCAATTATAGATAGGAATGATTGGAGGGGCGCCAACATAGGGACAAGTTGACTCTGGACAAACGAAGCCATCGCTACTGTCACTGTTGTATTTACAGCTTCAAATATGTCCTGTGTCAACGGTGTAGATTGGGAAGGACCCGCAACCGAGGAGGATGAGGTTTGCATGGTGTTATTACCAATGTGCAAGCTGTTACCTATGTCATGCACACGTCCTTTCTTGTTGGGACCTGCCGCATCCAACCAGACATCCGGGTCAACCATAGGGTGAGAGGAAGAGTTTTCTCCATATTTTTCTGTCATCGTGGTGTCATATGACTCCTAAAAATAACAAAATAAGAAAAATATTAACAAAAAAATAAATAACCTAAAATATATATGACTTTTGAATTTTAAAAACACCTACAATAAAATTTCTTGAGCGCTCAGAAACATAACTTCCGTCTTTCTTCTTATGAACTTTGCATAGAGATCTCTATAAGAAACTAGATGCTTTAACTCTGCCTCATGTAATCCCATATGAAAGAATATTATATAATAAACACATATCAAAAGTAAGGCAATCTCTCTAAAATACTATGTCATACTCAAGATAGGCAAATAACTCAAGTAATTACAACATGTTAATACACAAATTAATAAAATAAAATAAAACTCAAAAAATTCCAGATTAATAAATAGGTAACCATAAAAAATTTAAATGAGGAAGTTATATTACCATCTTGCTCTTGTTTTGACCAAAGCTTATCGACCCGCCTGTATGCTTCAAGGCATCAGGCATAACTGCCTTGTTCCTTCGAGCAGCTGCAGACCTTATCATCCATTTATCTGCCAGCCAAATGTCAACCAGGCCATCCCACACTTTCGTCATCATTCTTCTGGGCCCATGACCCTTAACATTAGTCAAGTTGTTTGAATTTGCCTTCTTTAAGGCCTTATCTCGTGCTTTGTTCAAATGGTCTGGATAATGGTCTATGATAGTTCATTCCCAAACAGTTCTTGCTATGCTGCGATCAGCATCAGAGGTGAACTGATGCTTAGCCTACAGAAATGATATGTATGTATATTTATTTTTTAATAAACATATAATATATAATTCTATAAACACAATTACTTACCATGAAGTCATTAAATAGTATTTCCTTCATCTCAGCTGGATAACCTCGCCAAGTACTAGCCAAAACAGGCATCCTTGTCATGACATTGAACATATTGTCACGTGTCACTCTCGACGGGAGAAACCTCCTCCTGTAAGTACAAGAAGATAATGTTGGTAATCTAAAAGTAAATACATGTAATAAAAGATGATAATCACTATTACTTACGGTTCAGGGACAGGCGCCACATATATAAGTTCCCTGCTATCTGTTTTTACATTGGATTTTCCACATGAAGGCACCACATTCGGGCCGCTAGTGGGTGGGTCAGCAGGGGGTGGCATAGAAAGGGCTCGGTCAGTAAGGGGTGGGACAGAAGCTGATGCGCCTCCAATGATCAATGGACTAGATGCTGGTAGGCCTGCACTGGTTGATGGGCCAGTAGCTGAAGTTGCACCTAACATAATTGTAGATAAACAAAATAATACATATATATTATATTTATATAAACCATGAGTTAATAATAATTAAAAAGATTATCCTACAGGTATACCTGGAGAGGGCTGAGAATGCTGTAGTGGTGGAGAATCATGGCTAGATGAAACATTACGGCCTCTCCCATGACCGCGTCCAGCACCTCTACCTCGAATGGTCATGATGAATATCTGCATAAGGAAACATAATGAAACATGACGAGTTAAGAAACTATATGCCAATAAAAACCTCAAAATATAATAATGATATTTCAGTATAAATACCATTAATGAAATTTATTGAATAAAATTCAATTTTAACTACTTGAGTCTGAAGCAAAAGATTCCTCATCTTCATCTGAGAATTCATTAATTTCATTATTTTTGTTGTCATCAATGAACTCATCATCAAGCATAACGTCTATTGGATAATGTATATCACGTATGTTCGCTTCTTCCATTTGGGCATATGCATTAAACAAGGAAACTGCTTCATCATCTATAACAATATTGTGTGTTCCAAAGGATCCATCATCTTGGTAATAATCAGTGGCAATTAGGTCATTCAATTCATCACCTTCATTATTCAATGTCTCAGCCACGAAGAGTTTTGCTCTGACCTTGCAAGCTGCCCACCATTTACCATTAGCTCTATTCCTACTTTGTAGGTATCTTGTATAGTACACTTGTTGTGCTTGTTCGGCTAAAACGAATGGCTCATTTGAGTGAAGTCTTGATTTATGCTTGATGTCAACTAACCCATATCTCTGATCAACATTGACTCCATTTATCGGGTCAAACCAATGACATTGTAAAAGAAATACTCTGTTTTGATTTCCTACATATGAGAATTCTAATATATCTTCAATGATGGCATAATAGTCGAAGTCATTCTCACCATATATAATATCTCTAACACATATGCCATTATTCATGGTAGCTTTATTTTGTCCGTATACCTTAGTATGAAATCTGTACCCATTAACTATTAAGCCATAGTAAGAAGTCACAGACTTGAATAGACCATAACTTATCTCTCATATCATTTGATCCTTGACTTGGCCTATATTAACCTGTATCATTACATAGATGGTAGATAGTTGTAACATCTAGCATAATGAACTTTGAATTTAATATGATAGATGTGATTATGGATAAAAGGACTCCCAAGATGTTTTAGCCACCTACTAAAGTCCTTATCTCGAGCTTCTAATATTTGATTATCAATGATATTGGGATCTGTTTCCCTTAACGAATCCTCAAATTGTCTAATCAATGCAATAATTAATATTTAGCATAAATTTAGCACATTAATAACAAATTCATTAGATAGAGAGTAGACTTACTGGAGATAAGGTTCTACTTCTCCATAATTTACAAGCACATATGTCTTAGTAATCTGAAGTTCCACATCCATCAAGAATCTATTTCGACCTCTCTCGATAGGACGACATGGATGTTTAAAAATAGACAACCGTCCATTAAGTGTATCTTCCCCACCGTCATCATTCTGAGGAACTTGAGTGTGCCTGGTCTGTAGGTGGGGATCAAACTACATGGAAGAAAAATTAGAAATTTCTTCTAAAATATACACTTCACAAATAGATCCTTCAACTTTTGTCTTATTTCAGACCTTTCTTTTCAAGTACAACATACACCTCTCAAAGGGGTACATCTACCTGTAATGCACTGGTCCTCCAACCTTAGGTTCATAAGGGAGATGCACGACTAGATGTTTCATTACGTCGAAGAATGCTGGAGGGAAAATCTTCTCTAACTTGTAAATTGTTTCATTAATAGAAAGCTCTGCATTCTCCATGATGGAAGCACGAATTTCAGTTGCATAAACTTTTTTAAAGAACAAACTTAGTTTTGTTAAAGTCCTCATATAGGTTTTGGCAAGATATCACGAAATGTCAGAGGAATTAACCTTTGCATAAAAACATGACAATCGTGACTTTTCATTCCATATATCTTCCCTCCGTCTACATTGATGCAACGTGAGATATTCGACGCATACCCATCAGGAATTTCAACTATTTTATCTACTCACACACCATCCTTCTTTGATTGGCATCCAAGACATATGTCGCCTTTGGTTTTTTACACTTTTCATTTTCAACTATTAGCTCCAAGGTAGGACATTTGCATATTATCTTCAAATCTTCTCTTACATTTGCATTGTCTTTTGTCTTGCCCTTTATATCCATGACAGTGTTGAAGATATTGTCAAACACGTTCTTCTCGACATACATAACATCTAAATTATGTTGTATTAGATTAGTTGATCGATAAGGCAACTCCCAAAATATGCTCTTCTTCACCCAATTGTGGTGTATACCAAAGCCATCTTGTTTTTGTTTACCTGAATTCAACCCAAAAATGATTTTCTTAAGTTGAGTCACTCTATTCAAGACATCTGTCCCACTCAGTCATTGCGGTGGATTAGATTTTTTCACTATTGATCTCTTAAAAGAGTTTCGATCACGGTGAAATGGATGATCAAAAGACAAAAATTGGCGATGACAATCAAACCAACAACATTTCTTACCGTGCTTCAACACAAATGACTTACTGTGATTCATACAAACCAGACAAGTTTTCCATGAGTGCTCCACCCAGACAGCATTCCATAGGCTGAAAAGTCACTTATTGTCCACAACAAAGCCGCTTTCATATCAAAATTTTGCTTCTTCCAAGCATCATAAGTTTATACCCCATCCCACAATATTTTTAGATCATCAATTAGGGGTCTAAGATAGACATCTAAACTTTTACCTGGTGACTTTGGTCCAGGAATCACAAGAGTGAGGAACATATATTCCCTTCTCATACATATACTTGGAGGAAGATTGTACGGTGTGACAAAAATAGGCTAACATGAATATAGTGTGGCTGAACCGCTGAATGGATTAAAATCATCTTTACACACGTCAAGCCTAACATTTCGAGCGTTTAGCGTAAATGTTGAATGGGTAGTGTCAAGTCGTTTCCAAGCCTCAGCATCAGCTGGATACCTGATGACTGATTCATCTTGATGCACTCCATCCGCATGCCAACTCATATATTATGCAGTATTTCTAGACATAAACAGACATTGAAGTTTTGGCATAATGGGAAAATATCGCAACACTGAATGTGACACATCCTTCTCATTCGATGAACGTCCCGCTTTCGGTTTGAATCGTGGGTGTCCACATACTAAGCAAACTGAGTAGAGTCTTTTGTCACTATATTCTTTGTAATACAACATGCACTGATTAAGACACGCATCTATCTTCTCATATCCTAATCCCAACTCACGAACCATTCTCTTCGATTTGTAGAAGTTTTCAGGTAACCTTTCAGGCTCTGGAAGCATGCTCTTAATTATGACAATCATTCTATCATAACAACTCCCACTCATGTTAAACTCTGACTTTAAGTTCAAAAGTTGAGTTACAGCTGACAATTTCGTGTGCTTATGGAAACCATCCCATAAAGGTTCGTTAGCGTCTCTTAGCAAGTCATAAAACTTCACAGTTAATGGATTTGGATCCTCTTCTAAATCTTGAGTGTCTGGATTTAATCTATCACCTGCGGCATCCATAACTATATCCACATATGGATTCCTAGGCTCCACTTCATCATCATGGACAATGGATGTTAAGCTACTATCTCTCTATCTGTCCTCACCATGAATGGTACAATTTACATAACCATCCACAAATCCGTACTTATACAGATGTTGTTCTACCCCAAATACCTCCCTCTAAGCACGATTCTTACATTTAGCACATGGACAAAAAATGCGATTTAATGCATCAGTAACTGTCGGGTCTCTTTGATCAACCCTAATGAAATCATCAACTTCATCCTTGAATTCTTCACTTACATAGCCAGTAGGATTATTTCTTCATAACATCCAACTTCGATCGGATCTCATGATTACTAAAATTGATTTAGCACATTAATACAATCCTTATATCTCTATCTCCTTCTTAACATGGTATGGCCCTATCCCATTCGATAAGAAACATTTTCAACACTTAGTTAATAGTTATTCCTTAAATCTTATATTTTATACTTGACAAAATTTTGGCAGCATTTCTCATTGGTCTCCAAGTGCATGACTTGAATGCAGTGAGATCTATCGCGTTTAAGTATACACCCAGAGAATAAAAAGAAATATTACAGACTAAAATTTCAACAAGTATAACATATGAGATTTAAAGAATAACTATTAACCAAGTAAAGAAAAAATTTCTTACTAAATTGTCCTACTTGGACAATTCAAGATTCAATACAATGAGCAGTCCCTTGAAAAGGTATGCGTGCTCATTAATATAAAATCTCAAACGGGAAACTAAGGTTTTGCTCAAATTTTTACTCAAATAAGAAAATAAAACTTTAAGTATATGTTAAAGCACAATCAAAAGTTAAATCAAACCAATATTCTTAACACATAATTCGTTAGAAATTCATAACTTTTATTTTCAACATCCAAGATTTGATGTCATATTTAGATAGTCCTAAATGTACTGTGATAGGAGAGAAAAGTATAAAGAAAATCTAAGTTTTCACTGGCCGCAATGATTGCTGCTATGCAGCCTGACATAGACAACATTAATTAATATGTTAGGAACACTACTGCTAGAGCTTTCAGTGTTGTTGCCTCTGCTCTTGGCATACCTGCACTATTACCCTTCTTGAAGGTTGTTTGTCAGAGTAAGAAATCATGACAAGCTCGACACACTGGGATTAAGATTGTGCAACAGATTGAGAAGGTGAAGTAAAGTGTATAGAATTAGAAGCCCTATATGCCAGTTACTATACTAAGAAAGTCATGATCATTCTGATTCGTGAATTTCAGTCGCTTGATGAAGAAATGAATAAAATTGTTCTAAAAGTGGTGAACCAGTGTGTAAGCACTGAGGGTGTGGAAACTGATTATATTAGAAATGATATTCTCGTTGACTTTTATATTCTCACCTCATTATGTACCATGGTTAGCAGGTCAAGGCGCCACAAGAGGGTAAAAAGATTAAAAAAGGCAAAGACAAAGAGATTTTTAGTTATGTATTTAATTCAAAGCTTATGTAATTAATTTATATTTGCTTTGAAGTTGTTAAAGTTATATGTATAAAGTTATATATGTATAACTTTTAGATATGGCTCTCCATAATATTTGTTTAAATATTATGGATTAGTTGAAGTATAAGTAAAAGTAGCATGACTAATACTGCTTATCCAGGTATATGTCAGATATACTAGGATATATTTATTAGGGATGTTACAAAAACACACTATAGACTGCTCTAATTTTATGCAAGTAATTTTCTTTGTATATTTCTTACTTAGAAGACCACTATGGGGCTCTTATACAACACAGTGGATAAAATTAAAGTATTTGAGGCATATACATATTACATTAGATGTGTGGCAGTTTATCCTACCCTTCCTTATGTGCTGTCATCATCTGATGATATGCTCATAAAGCTTTGGGATTAGGAAAAAGGTTGGGTTAGTACCTAGATATTTGTGAGACATTCTCATTATGTCATGCAAGTGACATTTAATCCTAAAGACACAAACACCTTCGCCAGTGCATCTCTTGATCGCAACATAAAAGTATACATGTGTTTTTATAATTAACTTATGAAGTAGTGCAATGAATAAGGATGAAACTAACCTTGACTCAAGAAGACTCCAGATGAATCAAGACTCAGGAACAAAGGTTGCACTTGCAACAAAAATGCCTTTACTAAGCTTAGATAGCAGAAAGAACAAGAAAGGCAACAAGAACCTGCACCCATAACATACAATCAAATAACATTTTACATATCCACCTCTTTCAAATCAGGCTCAAAGTTATGATCTAAATAAGAGCATTCCAGCAAGGAGCTCAAATCTAAACATAAATAAGAGAACAAAATTCATAGCACCACAGCAAGTACCACATTTGTAAGTTCATAATGCATTAAGGATCATATAAAAGTCGATCCAATCATAAACAATGCATAAAACAAAAGAACTTTGCACATAAACAATGCTAATGTTTAGCCTAGTGCCAAACATAAAACAAAAGAACTTGTGAGTCATACCAGAAGAACACACTCAGTGGTTGTTGATTTTTAAGATCCTAGCTCTTGTTGATGATTTTTTTTCTTTGTTAGTGGGGATGGAATGGCCACACTCAAATCTAGTTTTCTATTGTGTGTTTCTACATATTGACTACAGTTTAAAATAAAAACTCCACTTTTTCCCCTTAATTATGGAATGGGGCAAATATTATTTTTTGTTTATAATGTCTTATGATGATCTTAATTCAAAAAAAGGTCCCAATACATGCACCCTCTTATCCCCCCCTTAAGTCCTTTTTTTTGTCATTTTAGATGACTTATGTACCATTTATGGGATGCAACGAATGCAATACACAAGAAAACAAAACAAGGGGAAGAAACCATAATAAAAAAAGCAAGTAATTAAACGTTTAGAAATGGTATAGCAAGTAATCAATCATAAGCACATTCCTGTTTCTCAAATTTTAAGTACTTAAATGTTCAAAATATTATAATAAAAATTGTATCATCCCATTTCCAGTCTACCACCATATCTTATATATCTTCACCCTCCCTACCGAACAAGTAGAATAAATTCACTTAAAGGCACTTAAGCAATACCACATGGGCTCACGTCTCCTTGAGCTTTATTCCAAATAAGTGGCCACTGATAAATCTGTAAATGAAGCACTATCATAAATTTTTGTCACAAAGTTTCCTTTCCAATCTAAATTCATGTCCAAACATATACCAAACATGTCTAGGAGACCCATTGAATATGTCCCCAGTTTTGATCCCCCAATTATTTCACAAGATAGAACTAGCTAGCTAGCAAATTCAAAGAGGACGTGAGATGGTGGAACAATGCCTTAGTTGTATTTTGGAAATTGCTCCTTCTCTTTGGAGGAATTTTAAAGGAATGGTTCAAAAAAGCTAAAAGACATCATATTTTGCATGATTTCAACACATCATCATTTTCCATATCAAACTATATATGTTTAAGTGTGTATAGTTAGAATGTAAGGTAATTCAAGACAAAAACAGTCGTCAAAGGCACGAAATTATTGAATAACCAAATAAGTAACATTAAATATTTTTGTAGAATCCCTAAATGGGGTTGTACCTATGGACCAGGAAGGAATGAAAGTGAAGAAAGGACAATAGGACAATAAGATTCATTTGTCAACTCATGCTTCCCCCTTTCTCTATCTTGTTACTTCTAATATTAATAATACCATTAATAACAAACAATTCGCCAACTAAAGCAATATAAAACCTTGAAGGTCATGCTTGAAATGAAAATAAAATCTCAAACATTAGTCTCCTGGTCAATATCCCACAAAAAAGGAAAATAGAGACATATGCAAATCTGAAACACAATGAAATAAGCATAACTGAGAACTTGGAATTAGCCATGTTATTGTAAGAAGGGCTGCTAAGGGTGAATAAGTTAACTACACATTAAAGTACTTCATACTTCAACAAAATATGCTAGGCTGTTATCATATATCTGTCCACTTTTTTTCGATAAAAGAATATATTTGTCCACTGTAGTCATTATCTATCAAACATATGACATCCAGATACAATCTAAGGAGAATATAAACCCAAACTAAGGGGCACTGAAAAAGGGGAGAGCATAAGGAACAAATCACAGTGTCAAATTTGATGGGCACTGGGATTGGGAGAGGTAAAACACACCTAATGTCCTATATGTGTTTGGATGCATACTTTTGAATACTTGTTTTGATGATAACAAATGGGAAGAATAAATGAAGATGATAAATAGACCAAGTCCAAGTTTATATTTGTTTAGCATTAGGACTTGGGATCTATTGTACGGAGCTCACTTTGATATCTCTTTGTTTTTGAAAGAAAAGATAAAACTTGTTTTAAAACTTAGTATCTTTGAAAATATCTTTTTTCAAAACGGTTTTGAACTAAGTTATTCGAATAGAGCTTAGCCTATTCAAATAAACACCTTCACGAGGTTTGTTTTCTAAAAAGTTGTTATTCGAATAACTACCCTGTTATTCGAATAACTAAGGTTTTCCAAAACACTATTTTTAAGTGGCTATTTGAATAACTATCCTTTATTCGAATAAATGAAGTTTTTCAGAACTGAGTTTTAAGTGAGTTATTCGAATAACTCATACGTTATTCGAATAAATCTTTTTTGTCTGAACTTTTGTTAGCAACGTTATTCGAATAAAATAGCTGCTATTCGAATAACCATTCGTTTTCAGAACTCTGGTTTTAACAGAGTTATTCGAATAACAGGTTAGTTATTCGAATAACCCATTTCAAATGAGTTTTTAATTTGGTTTCAGAAACAGTGCTATTCGAATAAGCTTTTGCTCTATTCGAATAAACACGAAGCTTTTGTTTACGTATATGGAAATAGACAGGTTTTCAATCTATGTTAAATGCTATTAATTATACCCAACGGCTAATTCATCTTTTTTTCCTATAAATAGCAAACACGAGGATATGATCGCACCCGTTATACCCCGCTAACATGTTTTCTCCTTGTTTTTATTTCCTCTGGTGCAGGGGCTTCTGACCATCCGGCCGATAAAGTTGCGGCCGAAAGTGCAAAAAGGAGGTGCAACACGAGGAGCGCGACGACGCGTAGCGCGCGCGCGCTGGCGGGGGGTTTTTGACCATCCGGCCGATAAAGTTGCGGGGGCCGGCCCGCGCGTGCAAAAAAGAGGTGCAACACGAGGACTTCCCAGGAGGTCACCCATCCTAGTACTACTCTCGCCCAAGCACGCTTAACTGCGGAGTTCTGATGGGATCCGGTGCATTAGTGCTGGTATGATCGCACCTGTCAATGGGAGCGCGATCAACGTGTATGTACGTGCGCTGGCGGGGGTTTCCGACCATCCGACCGATAAAGTTGCAGGGGCCGGGCCGAAAGTTGCGGGGGCGGGCGGGGCGTGCCAAAAAGAGGTGCAACACGAGGATATGATCGCACCTGTTATACCCCGCTAACATGTTTTCTCCTTGTTTTTATTTCCTCTGGTGCAGGGGCTTCGACCATCCGGCCGATAAAGTTGCGGGGGCCGGGCCGAAAGTGCAAAAAGGAGGTGCAACACGAGGAGCGCGATCGACGTGTATGTACGCGCGCTGGCGGGGGGTTTCTGACCATCCGGCCGATAAAGTTGCGGGGGCCGGCCCGCGCGTGCAAAAAAGAGGTGCAACACGAGGACTTCCCAGGAGGTCACCCATCCTAGTACTACTCTCGCCCAAGCACGCTTAACTGCGGAGTTCTGATGGGATCCGGTGCATTAGTGCTGGTATGATCGCACCTGTCAATGGGAGCGCGATCAACGTGTATGTACGTGCGCTGGCGGGGTTTCGACCATCCGGCCGATAAAGTTGCGGGGGCCGGGCCGAAAGTTGGGGGGGCGGGCGGGCGTGCAAAAAAGAGGTGCAACACGAGGATATGATCGCACCTGTTATACCCCGCTAACATGTTTTCTCCTTGTTTTTATTTCCTCTGGTGCAGGGGCTTCTGACCATCCGGCCGATAAAGTTGCGGGGGCCGGGCCGAAAGTGCAAAAAAAAGGAGGTGCAACACGAGGAGCGCGATCGACGTGTATGTACGCGCGCCGGCGGGGGTTTTCGACCATCCGCCGATAAAGTTGCGTGGGGCCGGCCCGCGCGTGCAAAAAAAAGAGGTGCAACACGAGGACTTCCCGGAGGTCACCCATCCTAGTACTACTCTCGCCCAAGCACGCTTAATGCGGAGTTCGATGGGATCGGTGCATTAGTCTTTGGTATGATCGCACTGTCAATGGGAGCGCGATCAACGTGTATGTACGTGCGCTGGCGGGGTTTCGACCGACCATCCGGCCGATAAAGTTGCGGGGGCCGGCCGAAAGTTGCGGGGGCGGGCGGGCGTGCAAAAAGAGGTGCAACACGAGGATATGATCGCACTGTTATACCCCGCTAACATGTTTTCTCCTTGTTTTTATTTCCTCGGGTGGGGGCTTCGACCATCCGGCCGATAAAGTTGCGGGGGGCCGAAAGTGAAAGTGCAAAAAAGGAGGTGCAACACGAGGAGCGCGATCGACGTATGTATGCGCGCGCTGGGGGGGTTTCTGACCATCCGGCCGATAAAGTTGCGGGGGCCGGCCCGCGCGTGCAAAAAGAGGTGCAACACGAGGACTTCCCAGGAGGTCACCCATCCTAGTACTACTCTCGCCCAAGCACGCTTAACTGCGGAGTTCTGATGGGATCCGGTGCATTAGTGCTGGTATGATCGCACCTGTCAATGGGAGCGCGATCAACGTGTATGTACGTGCGCGCGGGGGTTTCGACCATCCGGCCGATAAAGTTGCGGGGCCGGCCGAAAGTTACGGGGGCCGGGCGGGGCGTGCAAAAAGAGGTGCAACACGAGGATATGATCGCACCTGTTATACCCCGCTAACATGTTTTCTCCTTGTTTTTATTTCCTCTGGTGCAGGGGCTTCTGACCATCCGGCCGATAAAGTTGCGGGGGGGCCGGCCGAAAGTGCAAAAAGGAGGTGCAACACGAGGAGCGCGATCGACGTGTACGTACGCGCGGCGGCGGGGTTTCTGACCATCCGGCCGATAAAGTTGCGGGGGCCGGCCCGCGCGTGCAAAAAAGAGGTGCAACACGAGGACTTCCCGGGAGGTCACCCATCCCTAGTACTACTCTCGCCCAAGCACGCTTAACTGCGGAGTTCTGATGGGATCCGGTGCATTAGTGCTGGTATGATCGCACCTGTCAATGGGAGCGCGATCAACGTGTATGTACGTGCGCTGGCGGGGGTTTCCGACCATCCGGCCGATAAAGTTGCGGGGGCCGGGCGGGGCGTGCAAAAAAGAGGTGCAACACGAGGATATGATCGCACCTGTTATACCCCGCTAACATGTTTTCTCCTTGTTTTTATTTCCTCTGGTGCAGGGGCTTCTGACCATCCGGCCGATAAAGTTGCGGGGGCCGGGCCGAAAGTGCAAAAAGGAGGTGCAACACGAGGAGCGCGATCGACGTGTATGTACGCGCGCTGGCGGGGGGTTTCTGACCATCCGGCCGATAAAGTTGCGGGGGCCGGCCCGCGCGTGCAAAAAAGAGGTGCAACACGAGGACTTCCCAGGAGGTCACCCATCCTAGTACTACTCTCGCCCAAGCACGCTTAACTGCGGAGTTCTGATGGGATCCGGTGCATTAGTCTTTGGTATGATCGCACTGTCAATGGGAGCGCGATCAACGTGTATGTACGTGCGTGTTGGCGGGGTTTCCGACCATCCGGCCGATAAAGTTGGGGGGGGGCGGGCCGAAAGTTGCGGGGCCGGGCGGGCGTGCAAAAAGAGGTGCAACACGAGGATATGATCGCACTGTTATACCCCGCTAACATGTTTTCTCCTTGTTTTTTTTTCGGTGGTGGGGGCTTCGACCATCCGGCCGATAAAGTTGCGGGGCGGGCCGAAAGTGCAAAAAGGAGGTGCAACACGAGGAGCGCGATCGTGTATGTACGCGCGCCGGCGGGGTTTTCCACCCCGCCGATAAAGTTTGGGGGCCGGCCGCGTGCAAAAAGAGGTGCAACACGAGGACTTCCCAGAGGTCAAAGGAGTACTACTCTCGCAGCACGCTTAACTGCGGAGCGATGGGATCCAGGTGCATTAGTGCCGGTATGATCGCACCACAACGGGAGCGCGATCAACGTGTATGTACGTGTGTGCGCCGGTATAAAGTTGCGGGGTCGGGCGAAAAGGGCGATGCGGGGCAAGCCTGCGATGGTATGTGCGGGCGCGGCGTGGTGCAACACGAGGATATGAACCGTTATATCCGCTAACATGTTTTCTCCGGGGCGGGGTTTCGACCATCCGGCCGATAAAGTTGCGGGGGGGGCGAAAAGTTGCAAAAGCAGTGCAAAAAGAGGTGCAACACGAGGATATGATCGCACCCGTTATACCCGCTAACATGTTTTCTCCTGTTTTTATTTCCCTCCGGGCGGGGGTTTCTCGACCATCCCGCCGATAAAGCGCGGGGCCGGTGCGAAGTGCAAAAAAGAGGTGCAACACGAGGACGATCGACGTGGACGCGTGCGGCGGGGGTTTCGACCCCGCCGAGGTCACCCATCCGCGCGTGCAAAAAAGAGGTGCAACACGAGGACTTCCCGGAGGTCACCCATCCAAGCTACGCTCGCCCAAGCAAGCCGCGCGGAGTTCGATGGGATCGGTGCATTAGTGCTTTGGTATGATCGCACTGTCAATGGGAGCGCGATCAACGTGTATGTACGTGCTTGTTGGCGGGGTTTCCGACCATCCGGCCGATAAAGTTGCGGGGGCCGGGCCGAAAGTTGCGGGGGGGCGGGCGGGCGTGCAAAAAGAGGTGCAACACGAGGATACGATCGCACCTGTTATACCCCGCTAACATGTTTTCTCCTTGTTTTTATTTCCTCGGTGCGGGGGCTTCGACCATCGGCCGATAAAGTTGCGGAAAAGTGCAAAAAGGGCCGAAAGTGCAAAAAGGAGGTGCAACACGAGGAGCGCGATCGACGTGTATGTACGCGCGCTGGCGGGGGGTTTCTGACCATCCGGCCGATAAAGTTGCGGGGGCCGGCCGCGCGTGCAAAAAAAAAAAGAGGTGCAACACGAGGACTTCCCGGGAGGTCACCCATCCTAGTACTACTCTCGCCCAAGCACGCTTAATCGCGGAGTTCGATGGGATCGGTGCATTAGTGCTTTGGTATGATCGCACTTTTGTCAATGGGAGCGCGATCAACGTGTATGTACGTGCGTTGGGGGTTTCGACCATCCGGCCGATAAAGTTTGCGGGGCCGGGGCCGAAAGTTGGGGGCGGGCGGGCGTGCAAAAAGAGGTGCAACACGAGGATATGATCGCACCTGTTATACCCCGCTGACATGTTTTCTCCTCGTTTTTATTTCCTCTGGTGCAAGGCTTCTGACCATCCGGCCGATAAAGTTGCGGGGGCCGGGCCGAAAGTGCAAAAAGGAGGTGCAACACGAGGAGCGCGATCGACGTGTATGTACGCGCGCTGGCGGGGGGTTTCTGACCATCCGGCCGATAAAGTTGCGGGGGCCGGCCCGCGCGTGCAAAAAGAGGTGCAACACGAGGACTTCCCAGGAGGTCACCCATCCTAGTACTACTCTCGCCCAAGCACGCTTAACTGCGGAGTTCTGATGGGATCCGGTGCATTAGTCTTTGGTATGATCGCACTCAACAATGGGGGAGCGCGATCAACGTGTACGACCACGTCTTGCGGCGCGGGGTTTCTGACCATCCGGCCGATAAAGTTGCGGGGGCTGGGCCGAAAGTTGCGGGGGCCGGGCGGGGCGTGCAAAAAAGAGGTGCAACACGAGGATATGATCGCCTGTTATACCCCGCTAACATGTTTTCTCCTTGTTTTTTTTCCTCCTCGGTGCGGGGGCTTCGACCATCCGCCGATAAAGTTGGCTTCGAAAGTGCAAACGAGGAAGGACATCCGATCGACGTGGCCGATAAAGTGCGTTTTAAAGGTGCGGGGCCGAAAGTGCAAAAAGGAGGTGCAACAGGAGCAACACGAAGCGCGATCGACGTGTGCGTGTACGCGCGCTGGCGGGGGGTTTCTGACCATCCGGCCGATAAAGTTGCGGGGGCCGGCCCGCGCGTGCAAAAAAGAGGTGCAACACGAGGACTTCCCAGGAGGTCACCCATCCTAGTACTACTCTCGCCCAAGCACGCTTAACTGCGGAGTTCGATGGGATCCGGTGCATTAGTGCTGGTATGATCGCACCTGTCAATGGGAGCGCGATCAACGTGTATGTACGTGCGCTGGCGGGGGTTTCCGACCATCCGGCCGATAAAGTTGCGGGGGCCGGGCCGAAAGTTGCGGGGGCCGGGCGGGGCGTGCAAAAAAGAGGTGCAACACGAGGATATGATCGCACCTGTTATACCCCGCTAACATGTTTTCTCCTTGTTTTTATTTCCTCGGTGCAGGGGCTTCGACCATCCGGCCGATAAAGTTGCGGGGGCCGGGCCGAAAGTGCAAAAAGGAGGTGCAACACGAGGAGCGCGATCGACGTGTATGTACGCGCGCTGGCGGGGGGTTTCTGACCATCCGGCCGATAAAGTTGCGGGGGCCGGCCCGCGCGTGCAAAAAAGAGGTGCAACACGAGGACTTCCCAGGAGGTCACCCATCCTAGTACTACTCTCGCCCAAGCACGCTTAACTGCGGAGTTCTGATGGGATCCGGTGCATTAGTGCTGGTATGATCGCACCTATCAATGGGAGCGCGATCAACGTGTGTACGTCGTGGCCGGGGGTTTCCGACCATCCGGCCGATAAAGTGCGGGGGGGCCGAAAGTTGCGGGGGCGGGCGGGCGTGCAAAAAGAGGTGCAACACGAGGATATGATCGCACTGTTATACCCCGCTAACATGTTTTCTCCTTGTTTTTATTTCCTCTCGGTGCGGGGGCTTCGACCATCCGCCGATAAAGTTGCGGGGCCGGCCGAAAGTGCAAAAGGAGGTGCAACACGAGGAGCGCGATCGACGTGTATGTACGCGCGGGGGGGGGTTTCGACCATCCGGCCGATAAAGTTGCGGGGGGCCGCGCGTAAAAAAAAAAAAAAGAGGTGCAACACGAGGACTTCCCGGGAGGTCACCCATCCTAGTACTACTCTCGCCCAAGCACGCTTAAGCGCGGAGTTCGATGGGATCGGTGCATTAGTGCTTTGGTATGATCGCACTGTCAATGGGAGCGCGCGATCAACGTGTATGTACGTGCGCTGGCGGGGTTTCCGACCATCCGGCCGATAAAGTTGCGGGGGCCGGGCCGAAAGTTGCGGGGGCCGGGCGGGCGTGCAAAAAGAGGTGCAACACGAGGATATGATCGCACTGTTATACCCCGCTAACATGTTTTCTCCTTGTTTTTATTTCCTCTGGTGCAGGGGCTTCTGACCATCCGGCCGATAAAGTTGCGGGGGCCGGGCCGAAAGTGCAAAAAGGAGGTGCAACACGAGGAGCGCGATCGACGTGTATGTACGCGCGCCGCGGGGGGGTTTCTGACCATCCGGCCGATAAAGTTGCGGGGCCGGCCGCGCGTGAAAAAAAGAGGTGCAACACGAGGACTTCCCGGGAGGTCACCCATCCTAGTACTACTCTCGCCCAAGCACGCTTAACCGCGGAGTTCGATGGGATCCGGTGCATTAGTGCTTTGGTATGATCGCACTTTGTCAATGGGAGCGCGATCAACGTGTATGTACGTGCGCTGGCGGGGTTTCCGACCATCCGGCCGATAAAGTTGCGGGGGCCGGGCCGAAAGTGCAAAAAGAGGTGCAACACGAGGATATGATCGCACCTGTTATACCCCGCTAACATGTTTTCTCCTTGTTTTTATTTCCTCTGGTGCAGGGGCTTCTGACCATCCGGCCGATAAAGTTGCGGGGGCCGGGCCGAAAGTGCAAAAAGGAGGTGCAACACGAGGAGCGCGATCGACGTGTATGTACGCGCGCTGGCGGGGGGTTTCTGACCATCCGGCCGATAAAGTTGCGGGGGCCGGCCCGCGCGTGCAAAAAAGAGGTGCAACACGAGGACTTCCCAGGAGGTCACCCATCCTAGTACTACTCTCGCCCAAGCACGCTTAACTGCGGAGTTCTGATGGGATCCGGTGCATTAGTGCTGGTATGATCGCACCTGTCAATGGGAGCGCGATCAACGTGTATGTACGTGCGCTGGCGGGGGTTTCCGACCATCCGGCCGATAAAGTTGCGGGGGCCGGGCGGGGCGTGCAAAAAAGAGGTGCAACACGAGGATATGATCGCACCTGTTATACCCCGCTAACATGTTTTCTCCTTGTTTTTATTTCCTCTGGTGCAGGGGCTTCTGACCATCCGGCCGATAAAGTTGCGGGGGCCGGGCCGAAAGTGCAAAAAGGAGGTGCAACACGAGGAGCGCGATCGACGTGTATGTACGCGCATTGGCGGGGGGTTTCGACCATAAAGTTGCGGGGCCGATAAAGTTTTGGGGGGCCGCGCGCGCAAAAAAAAAAGAGGTGCAACACGAGGACTTCCCAGGAGGTCACCCATCCTAGTACTACTCTCGCCCAAGCACGCTTAACTGCGGAGTTCTGATGGGATCCGGTGCATTAGTGCTGGTATGATCGCACCTGTCAATGGGAGCGCGATCAACGTGTATGTACGTGCGCTGGCGGGGGTTTCCGACCATCCGGCCGATAAAGTTGCGGGGGCCAGGCCGAAAGTTGCGGGGGCGGGCGGGGCGTGCAAAAAAGAGGTGCAACACGAGGATATGATCGCACCTGTTATACCCCGCTAACATGTTTTCTCCTTGTTTTTATTTCCTCTGGTGCAGGGGCTTCTGACCATCCGGCCGATAAAGTTGCGGGGCCGGCCGAAAGTGCAAAAAGGAGGTGCAACACGAGGAGCGCGATCGATCGTGTGTATGTACGCGCGCTGGCGGGGGGTTTCTGACCATCCGGCCGATAAAGTTGCGGGGGCCGGCCCGCGCGTGCAAAAAAGAGGTGCAACACGAGGACTTCCCAGGAGGTCACCCATCCTAGTACTACTCTCGCCCAAGCACGCTTAACTGCGGAGTTCTGATGGGATCCGGTGCATTAGTGCTGGTATGATCGCACCTGTCAATGGGAGCGCGATCAACGTGTATGTACGTGCGCTGGCGGGGTTTCCGACCATCCGGCCGATAAAGTTGCGGGGGCCGGGCCGAAAGTTGCGGGGGCCGGGCGGGGCGTGCAAAAAAGAGGTGCAACACGAGGATATGATCGCACCTGTTATACCCCGCTAACATGTTTTCTCCTTGTTTTTATTTCCTCTGGTGCAGGGGCTTCTGACCATCCGCCGACCATCCTGGGCCGATAAAGTTGCGGGGGCCGGGCCGAAAGTGCAAAAAAGAGGTGCAACACGAGGAGCGCGATCGACGTGTATGTACGTGCGCGCGCGGGGGTTTCTGACCATCCGGCCGATAAAGTTGCGGGGGCCGGCCCGCGCGTGCAAAAAAGAGGTGCAACACGAGGACTTCCCAGGAGGTCACCCATCCTAGTACTACTCTCGCCCAAGCACGCTTAACTGCGGAGTTCGATGGGGATCAGGTGCATTAGTGCTGGTATGATCGCACTGTCAATGGGAGCGCGATCAACGTGTACGTACGTGCTTGGCGGGGTTTCCGACCATCCGGCCGATAAAGTTACGGGGGCCGGGCCGAAAGTTGCGGGGGCCGGGCGGGGCGTGCAAAAAAGAGGTGCAACACGAGGATATGATCGCACCTGTTATACCCCGCTAACATGTTTTCTCCTTGTTTTTATTTCCTCTGGTGCAGGGGCTTCTGACCATCCGGCCGATAAAGTTGCGGGGGCCGGGCCGAAAGTGCAAAAAGGAGGTGCAACACGAGGAGCGCGATCGACGTGTGTACGCGCGGCCGGGCGGGGGTTTCTGACCATCCGGCCGATAAAGTTGCGGGGCCGGCCCGCGCGTGCAAAAAAGAGGTGCAACACGAGGACTTCCCAGGAGGTCACCCATCCTAGTACTACTCTCGCCCAAGCACGCTTAACCGCGGAGTTCGATGGGATCGGTGCATTAGTGCTGGTATGATCGCACCTGTCAATGGGAGCGCGATCAACGTGTATGTACGTGCGCTTGTTGGCGGGGTTTCGACCATCCGGCCGATAAAGTTGCGGGGGGGCCGAAAGTTTGGGGCGGGGGGGCGGGCGTGCAAAAAGAGGTGCAACACGAGGATATGATCGCACTGTTATACCCCGCTAACATGTTTTCTCCTTGTTTTTATTTCTTGCGGTGCAGGGGCTTCGACCATCCGGCCGATAAAGTTGCGGGGGGCCGGCCGAAAGTGCAAAAAGGAGGTGCAACACGAGGAGCGCGATCGACGTGTACGCGGCCGGCGGGGGGTTTTCGACCATCAGGCCGATAAAGTTGCGGGGGCCAGCCCGAGCGTGCATAAAAGAGGTGCAACACGAAGATTTCCCAGGAGGTCACCCATCCTACTACTCTCGCCCAAGCACGCTTAACTGCGGAGTTCTGATGGGATCCGGTGCATTAGTGCTGGTATGATCGCACCTGTCAATGGGAGCGCGATCAACGTGGGGCGCGGCGGGTGTATGTGTTCGGGTTTCCAAAGAGTAACGTGCGTCTTGTTGGCGGGGTTTAGACCATCCGGCCGGTGCACGGGGGCGCGAAAGTTGCGGGGGCGGGCGTGCAAAAAGAGGTGCAACACGAGGATATGATCGCCCTGTTATACCCCGCTAACATGTTTTCTCCTTGTTTTTATTTCCTCTGGTGCAGGGGCTTCTGACCATCCGGCCGATAAAGTTGCGGGGGCCGGGCCGAAAGTGCAAAAAAGGAGGTGCAACAGGAGCGCGATCGACGTGTATGCGTACGCGGCCGGCGGGGGTTTCTGACCATCCGGCCGATAAAGTTGCGGGGGCCGGCCCGCGCAAAAAAGAGGTGCAACACGAGGACTTCCCTGGAGGTCACCCATCCTAGTACTCTCGCCAAGCACGCTTAACCGCGGAGTTCGATGGGATCCGGTGCATTAGTGCCGGTATGAGTTCAATGGGTGCGCGATCAACGTGTATGTACGTGCGCCGGCGGGGCATTAGATAAAGTTGCGGGCCGGCCCGAAAGTTGCGGGGCGGCGGGCGGTATGATGCAACACGAGGATATGATCGCACTGTTATACCCCGCTAACATGTTTTTATTTCCTCTCGGTGCGGGGGCTTCGACCATCCGCGGTCGAAAGTGCAAAAAAGAGGTTCAACACGAGGAGCGCGATCGACGTGTGTGTACGCGCGGCGCGGGGGGGCGGGGTGCAACACGAGGACTTCCCGGGAGGTCACCCATCCTAGACCATCTCGCCAAGATAAATCGCGGAGTTCGATGGATCCGGTGGCCGGCCGGGAGCGCGATCAACGTGTGTACGTACGTGCGCGGCGGGGTTTCGACCATCCGGCCGATAAAGTGCGGGGGGGCGGGCGGGCGCGTGCAAAAAGAGGTGCAACACGAGGATATGATCGCACTGTTATACCCCGCTAACATGTTTTCTCCTTGTTTTTATTTCCTCTGGTGCAGGGGCTTCTGACCATCCGGCCGATAAAGTTGCGGGGGCCGGGCCGAAAGTGCAAAAAGGAGGTGCAACACGAGGAGCGCGATCGACGTGTATGTACGCGCGCTGGCGGGGGTTTCGACCATCCGGCCGCCGATAAAGTGCAAAAAGGGGGCACGGCCGCGCGTGCAAAAAAGAGGTGCAACACGAGGACTTCCCAGGAGGTCACCCATCCTAGTACTACTCTCGCCCAAGCACGCTTAACTGCGGAGTTCTGATGGGATCCGGTGCATTAGTGCTGGTATGATCGCACCTGTCAATGGGAGCGCGATCAACGTGTATGTACGTGCGCTGGCGGGGGTTTCCGACCATCCGGCCGATAAAGTTGCGGGGGCCGGGCCGAAAGTTGCGGGGGCCGGGCGGGCGTGCAAAAAAGAGGTGCAACACGAGGATATGATCGCACCTGTTATACCCCGCTAACATGTTTTCTCCTCGTTTTTATTTCTTCTGGTGCAGGGGCTTCTGACCATCCGGCCGATAAAGTTGCGGGGGCCGGGCCGAAAGTGCAAAAAAGAGGTGCAACACGAGGAGCGCGATCGACTGTGTATGTACGCGCGCTGGCGGGGGTTTCGACCATCCGGCCGATAAAGTTGCGGGGGCCGGCCGCGCGTGAACAAAAAAGAGGTGCAACACGAGGACTTCCCAGGAGGTCACCCATCCTAGTACTACTCTCGCCCAAGCACGCTTAACTGCGGAGTTCTGATGGGATCCGGTGCATTAGTGCTGGTATGATCGCACCTGTCAATGGGAGCGCGATCAACGTGTATGTACGTGCGCTGGCGGGGGTTTCCGACCATCCGGCCGATAAAGTTGCGGGGGCCGGCCGAAAGTTGCGGGGCGGGCGGGCGTGCAAAAAGAGGTGCAACACGAGGATATGATCGCACTGTATACCCCGCTAACATGTTTTCTCCTTGTTTTTATTTCCTCTGGTGCAGGGGCTTCTGACCATCCGGCCGATAAAGTTGCGGGGGGGGGCCGGCCGCAAAAAAAGTGCAAAAAGGAGGTGCAACACGAGGAGCGCGATCGACGTGTATGTACGTACGCGCGCCGGCGGGGGTTTCGACCATCCGGCCGATAAAGTTGGGGGCGGGCCGCGCGTGGAGCGCGATCAACGTGTAACCATCCATCCGCCGATAAAAAAAAAAAGAGGTGCAACACGAGGACTTCCCAGGAGGTCACCCATCCTAGTACTACTCTCGCCCAAGCACGCTTAACTGCGGAGTTCTGATGGGATCCGGTGCATTAGTGCTGGTATGATCGCACCTGTCAATGGGAGCGCGATCAACGTGTATGTACGTGCGCTGGCGGGGGTTTCCGACCATCCGCCGATAAAGTTGCGGGGGCCGGCCGAAAAGTGGGGCGGGGGGGCGGGCGTGCAAAAAGAGGTGCAACACGAGGATATGATCGCACCTGTTATACCCCGCTAACATGTTTTCTCCTTGTTTTTATTTCCTCTGGTGCAGGGGCTTCTGACCATCCGGCCGATAAAGTTGCGGGGGCCGGGCCGAAAGTGCAAAAAGGAGGTGCAACACGAGGAGCGCGATCGACGTGTATGTACGCGCGCTGGCGGGGGGTTTCTGACCATCCGGCCGATAAAGTTGGGGGCCGGGCCGCCCGCGTGCGCAAAAAAAAAAGAGGTGCAACACGAGGACTTCCCTGTAGGTCACCCATCCTAGTACTACTCTCGCACAAGCACGCTAAACTGCGGAGTTCTGATGGGATCCGGTGCATTAGTGCTGGTATGATCGCACCTGTCAATGGGAGCGCGATCAACGTGTATGTACGTCTTGCTGGCGGGGTTTCCGACCATCCGGCCGATAAAGTTGCGGGGCCGGCCGAAAGTTGCGGGGGCGGGCGGGCGTGCGTGCAAAAAGAGGTGCAACACGAGGATATGATCGCACTGTTATACCCCGCTAACATGTTTTCTCCTTGTTTTTATTTTTCCTCCGGTGCGGGGGGGGGCCGACCATCCGGCCGATAAAGTTGCGGGGGGGCCGGCCGAAAGTGCAAAAAAAGGAGGTGCAACACGAGGAGCGCGATCGACGTGTATGTATGCGTACGCGCGCCGGCGGCGGGGGTTTTCTGACCATCCGGCCGATAAAGTTGCGGGGGCCGGCCCGCGCGTGCAAAAAAAAAAAAAGAGGTGCAACACGAGGACTTCCCGGAGGTCACCCATCCTACTACTACTCTCGCCCAAGCACGCTTAAGCCGCGGAGTTCGATGGGATCGGTGCATTAGTCTTTGGTATGATCGATCGCACCTGTCAATGGGAGCGCGATCAACGTGTATGTACGTGCGCTGGCGGGGGTTTCCGACCATCCGGCCGATAAAGTTGCGGGGGCCGGGCCGAAAGTTGCGGGGGCCGGGCGTGCAAAAAAGAGGTGCAACACGAGGATATGATCGCACCTGTTATACCCCGCTAACATGTTTTCTCCTTGTTTTTATTTCCTCTGGTGCAGGGGCTTCTGACCATCCGGCCGATAAAGTTGCGGGGGCCGGGCCGAAAGTGCAAAAAGGAGGTGCAACACGAGGAGCGCGATCGACTGTGTATGTACGCGCGCTGGCGGGGGGTTTCTGACCATCCGGCCGATAAAGTTAAAGTTGGGGGGCCGGCCCGCGCGTGCAAAAAAAAAAAAAGAGGTGCAACACGAGGACTTCCCAGAGGTCACCCATCCTAGTACTACTCTCGCCCAAGCACGCTTACGCTGCGGAGTTCGATGGGATCGGTGCATTAGTGCTGGTATGATCGCACCTGTCAATGGGAGCGCGATCAACGTGTATGTACGTGCGCTGGCGGGGGTTTTCGACCATCCGGCCGATAAAGTTGGGGGCCGGCCGAAAGTTGCGGCGGGCGTGGGCGGGCGGGCGTGCAAAAAGAGGTGCAACACGAGGATATGATCGCACCTGTTATACCCCGCTAACATGTTTTCTCCTTGTTTTTATTTCCTCTGGTGCAGGGGCTTCTGACCATCCGGCCGATAAAGTTGCGGGGGCCGGGCCGAAAGTGCAAAAAGGAGGTGCAACACGAGGAGCGCGATCGACGTGTATGTACGCGCGCTGGCGGGGGGTTTCTGACCATCCGGCCGATAAAGTTGCGGGGCCGGCCCGCGCGTGCAAAAAAGAGGTGCAACACGAGGACTTCCCAGGAGGTCACCCATCCTAGTACTACTCTCGCCCAAGCACGCTTAACTGCGGAGTTCTGATGGGATCCGGTGCATTAGTGCTGGTATGATCGCACCTGTCAATGGGAGCGCGATCAACGTGTATGTACGTGCGCTGGCGGGGGTTTCCGACCATCCGGCCGATAAAGTTGCGGGGGCCGGGCCGAAAGTTGCGGGGGCCGGGCGGGGCGTGCAAAAAAGAGGTGCAACACGAGGATATGATCGCACCTGTTATACCCCGCTAACATGTTTTCTCCTTGTTTTTATTTCCTCTGGTGCAGGGGCTTCTGACCATCCGGCCGATAAAGTTGCGGGGGCCGGGCCGAAAGTGCAAAAAGGAGGTGCAACACAACACGAGGAGCGCGATCGACGTGTATGTGCGTACGCGCGCCGGCGGGGGTTTTCGACCATCCGGCCGATAAAGTTGTATGGGGGGGGCGGCCCGCAAAAAAAAAAAGAGGTGCAACACGAGGACTTCCCAGAGGTCACCCATCCTAGTACTACTCTCGCCCAAGCACGCTTAACTGCGGAGTTCTGATGGGATCCGGTGCATTAGTGCTGGTATGATCGCACCTGTCAATGGGAGCGCGATCAACGTGTATGTACGTGCGCTGGCGGGGGTTTCCGACCATCCGGCCGATAAAGTTGCGGGGGCCGGGCCGAAAGTTGCGGGGGGGCGGGCGTGCAAAAAAGAGGTGCAACACGAGGATATGATCGCACCTGTTATACCCCGCTAACATGTTTTCTCCTTGTTTTTATTTCCTCTGGTGCAGGGGCTTCTGACCATCCGGCCGATAAAGTTGCGGGGGCCGGGCCGAAAGTGCAAAAAGGAGGTGCAACACGAGGAGCGCGATCGACGTGTATGTACGCGCGCTGGCGGGGGGTTTCGACCATCCGGCCGATAAAGTTGCGGGGGCCTGCCCGCGCGTGCAAAAAAAAAGAGGTGCAACACGAGGACTTCCCAGGAGGTCACCCATCCTAGTACTACTCTCGCCCAAGCACGCTAAACCGCGGAGTTCGATGGGATCCGGTGCATTAGTGCTGGTATGATCGCACTGTCAATGGGAGCGCGATCAACGTGTATGTACGTGCTTGTTGGCGGGGTTTCAGACCATCCGGCCGATAAAGTTAAGGGGGCCGGCCGAAAGTTGCGGGGGCGGGCGGGCGTGCAAAAAGAGGTGCAACACGAGGATATGATCGCACCGTTATACCCCGCTAACATGTTTTCTCCTTGTTTTTATTTCCTCCGGTGTGGGGGCTTCGACCATCCGCCGATAAAGTTGGGGGGGGCCGAAAGTGCAAAAAGGAGGTGCAACACGGCGCGAGCGCGATCGACGTATGTGCTGTACGCGCGCCGGCGGGGTTTTTCGACCATCCGGCCGATAAAGTTGCGGGGGCCGCCCGCGCGTGAGGTGCAAAAAGAGGTGCAACACGAGGACTTCCCAGGAGGTCACCCATCCTAGTACTACTCTCGCCCAAGCACGCTTAACTGCGGAGTTCTGATGGGATCCGGTGCATTAGTGCTGGTATGATCGCACCTGTCAATGGGAGCGCGATCAACGTGTATGTACGTGCGCTGGCGGGGGTTTCCGACCATCCGGCCGATAAAGTTGCGGGGGCCGGGCCGAAAGTTGCGGGGGCCGGGCGGGCGTGCAAAAAAGAGGTGCAACACGAGGATATGATCGCACCTGTTATACCCCGCTAACATGTTTTCTCCTTGTTTTTATTTCCTCTGGTGCAGGGGCTTCTGACCATCCGGCCGATAAAGTTGCGGGGGCCGGGCCGAAAGTGCAAAAAGGAGGTGCAACACGAGGAGCGCGATCGACATGTACGCGCGCTGGCGGGGGGTTTCTGACCATCCGGCCGATAAAGTTGCGGGGGCCGGCCCGCGCGTGCAAAAAAGAGGTGCAACACGAGGACTTCCCAGGAGGTCACCCATCCTAGTACTACTCTCGCCCAAGCACGCTTAACTGCGGAGTTCTGATGGGATCCGGTGCATTAGTGCTGGTATGATCGCACCTGTCAATGGGAGCGCGATCAACGTGTATGTACGTGCGCTGGCGGGGGTTTCCGACCATCCGGCCGATAAAAAGTTGGGGCGGGCCGAAAGTTGGGGGGCGGGCGGGCGTGCAAAAAGAGGTGCAACACGAGGATATGATCGCACCTGTTATACCCCGCTAACATGTTTTCTCCTTGTTTTTATTTCCTCTGGTGCAGGGGCTTCTGACCATCCGGCCGATAAAGTTGCGGGGGCCGGGCCGAAAGTGCAAAAAGGAGGTGCAACACGAGGAGCGCGCGACGACGTGTATGTACGCGCGCCGGCGGGGTTTCGACCATCCGGCCGATAAAGTTGGGGGGCCGCGCGTGCAAAAAAGAGGTGCAACACGAGGACTTCCCGGAGGTCACCCATCCTAGTACTACTCTCGCCCAAGCACGCTTAAGCGCGGAGTTTCGATGGGATCCAGGTGCATTAGTCTTGTCAACGGGAGCGCGATCAACGTGTATGTACGTGCGCCGGCGGGGTTTCGACCATCCGGCCGATAAAGTTGCGGGGCCGGGCCGAAAGTTGCGGGGCGGGCGGGCGTGCAAAAAGAGGTGCAACACGAGGATATGATCGCACCTGTTATACCCCGCTAACATGTTTTCTCCTTGTTTTTATTTCCTCTGGTGCGGGGGAGCCGATAAAGTTGCGGGGGCCGGGCCGAAAGTGCAAAAAGGAGGTGCAACACGGAGCGCGATCGACGTGTATGTACGCGCGCCGGCGGGGGTTTCGACCATCCGCCGCCGATAAAGTTATGGGGGCGGCCGCGGTGCAAAAAGAGGTGCAACACGACGAGGACTTCCCGGAGGTCACCCATCCTAGTACTACTCTCGCCCAAGCACGCTTAAGCGCGGAGTTCGATGGAAGTCAATGGGAGCGCGATCAACGTGTATGTACGTGCGCTGGCGGGGGTTTCCGACCATCCGGCCGATAAAGTTACGGGGGCCGGGCCGAAAGTTGCGGGGGCCGGGCGGGCGTGCAAAAAAGAGGTGCAACACGAGGATATGATCGCACCTGTTATACCCCGCTAACATGTTTTCTCCTTGTTTTTATTTCCTCTGGTGCAGGGGCTTCTGACCATCCGGCCGATAAAGTTGCGGGGGCCGGGCCGAAAGTGCAAAAAGGAGGTGCAACACGAGGAGCGCGATCGACGTGTATGTACGCGCGCTGGCGGGGGGTTTCTGACCATCCGGCCGATAAAGTTGCGGGGGGCCGGCCGCGCGTGCAAAAAAAAAAAAGAGGTGCAACACGAGGACTTCCCAGGAGGTCACCCATCCTAGTACTCTCGCCCAAGCACGCTTAACTGCAGAGTTCGATGGGATCGGTGCATTAGTGCTGGTATGATCGCACCTGTCAATGGGAGCGCGATCAACGTGTATATACGTGCGCTGGCGGGGGTTTCTGACCATCCGGCCGATAAAGTTGCGGGGGCCGGGCCGAAAGTTGCGTGGGCCGGGCCGGGCGTGCAAAAAAGAGGTGCAACACGAGGATATGATCGCACCTGTTATACCCCGCTAACATGTTTTCTCCTAGTTTTTATTTCTTCTGGTGCAGGGGCTTCTGACCATCCGGCCGATAAAGTTGCGGGGGCCGGGCCGAAAGTGCAAAAAAGAGGTGCAACACGAGGAGCGCGATCGACGTGTATGTACGTGCGCTGGCGGGGGTTTCTGACCATCCGGCCGATAAAGTTGCGGGGGCGGCCGCGCGTGCAAAAAGAGGTGCAACACGAGGACTTCCCGGAGGTCACCCATCCTAGTACTACTCTCGCCCAAGCACGCTTAACTGCGCGGAGTTCGGAGTTCGATGGGATCCGGTGCATTAGTGCCTTTGGTATGATCGCACTTTTGTCAATGGGAGCGCGATCAACGTGTGTACGTCTTGTTGGCGGGGTTTCCGACCATCCGCCGATAAAAGGGGCGGGGCCGGCCGAAAGTTGGGGGGCGGGCGGGCGTGCAAAAAAAGAGGTGCAACACGAGGATATGATCGCACCTGTTATACCTAACATGTTTTCTCCTTGTTTTTATTTCCTCTGGTGCAGGGGCTTCGACCATCCGGCCGATAAAGTTGCGGGGGGGCCGGCCGAAAGTGCAAAAAGGAGGTGCAACACGAGGAGCGCGATCGACGTGTATGTACGCGCGCGGCGGGGGGTTTCGACCATCCCGGCCGATAAAGTTGGGGGCCGGCGCGCGTGCAAAAAGAGGTGCAACACGAGGACTTCCCGGAGGTCACCCATCCTAGTACTACTCTCGCCCAAGCACGCTTAAGCGCGGAGTTCGATGGGATCAGGTGCATTAGTGTCTTTGGTATGATCGCACTGTCAATGGGAGCGCGATCAACGTGTATGTACGTGCGTTGGCGGGGTTTCGACCATCCGGCCGATAAAGTTGCGGGGCCGGCCGAAAGTTGCGGGGGGCGGGCGGGCGTGCAAAAAGAGGTGCAACACGAGGATATGATCGCACTGTTATACCCCGCTAACATGTTTTCTCCTTGTTTTTATTTCCTCTGGTGCAGGGGCTTCTGACCATCCGGCCGATAAAGTTGCGGGGGCCGGGCCGAAAGTGCAAAAAGGAGGTGCAACACGAGGAGCGCGATCGACGACGTGTATGTACGCGCGCTGGCGGGGGGTTTCTGACCATCCGGCCGATAAAGTTGCGGGGGCCGGCCCGCGCGTGCAAAAAAGAGGTGCAACACGAGGACTTCCCAGGAGGTCACCCATCCTAGTACTACTCTCGCCCAAGCACGCTTAACTGCGGAGTTCTGATGGGATCCGGTGCATTAGTGCTGGTATGATCGCACCTGTCAATGGGAGCGCGATCAACGTGTATGTACGTGCGCTGGCGGGGTTTCGACCATCCCGATAAAGGCCGATAAAGTTGCGGGGCCGGCCGAAAGTTGCGGGCGGGCGGGCGTGCAAAAAGAGGTGCAACACGAGGATATGATCGCACTGTTATACCCCGCTAACATGTTTTCTCCTTGTTTTTATTTCCTCTGGTGCGGGCTTCTGACCATCCGGCCGATAAAGTTGCGGGGCCGGCCGAAAGTGCAAAAGGAGGTGGTGCAACACGAGGAGCGCGACGACGTGTATGCGCGCGCCGGCGGCGGGGGTTTCGACCATCCGGCCGATAAAGTTGCGGGGGGCCGGCCCGCCGTGCAAAAAAAAAAAAAAGAGGTGCAACACGAGGACTTCCCGGAGGTCACCCATCCTAGTACTACTCTCGCCCAAGCACGCTTAATCGCGGAGTTCGATGGGATCCGGTGCATTAGTCTTTGGTATGATCGCACTTTTGTCAATGGGAGCGCGATCAACGTGTACGTACGTGCGTTGGCGGGGTTTCGACCATCCGGCCGATAAAGTTGCGGGGGGGCCGAAAGTTGCGGGGCGGGCGGGCGTGCAAAAAGAGGATGCAACACGAGGATATGATCGCACCTGTTATACCCCGCTAACATGTTTTCTTCTTGTTTTTATTTCCTCTGGTGTAGGGGCTTCTGACCATCCGGCCGATAAAGTTACGGGGGCCGGGCCGAAAGTGCAAAAAGGAGGTGCAACACGAGGAGCGCGATCGACGTGTATGTACGCGCGCTGGCGGGGGGTTTCTGACCATCCGGCCGATAAAGTTGCGGGGGCCGGCCCGCGCGTGCAAAAAAGAGGTGCAACACGAGGACTTCCCAGGAGGTCACCCATCCTAGTACTACTCTCGCCCAAGCACGCTTAACTGCGGAGTTCTGATGGGATCCGGTGCATTAGTGCTGGTATGATCGCACCTGTCAATGGGAGCGCGATCAACGTGTATGTACGTGCGCTGGCGGGGGTTTCCGACCATCCGGCCGATAAAGTTATGGGGGCCGGGCCGAAAGTTGCGGGGCCGGGCGGGCGTGCAAAAAAGAGGTGCAACACGAGGATATGATCGCACCGTTATACCCCGCTAACAACATGTTTTTTCCTGTTTTTTTTTCCCTCCATCGTGCGGGGCGGGGGCAAAAAGGACCATCCGACCATCCGGCCGATAAAGTCCGGCAAAAGGGCAAGTGCGAAAGTGCAAAAGGAGGTGCAACACGAGGCGCGATCGACGTGGGCCGAAAGTTGCGGGGGTTTCGACCATCCGCCGATAAAGTTGCGGGGTAAAGTGCGGGGCCGGGCGTGCAAAAAAGAGGTGCAACACGAGGACTTCCCGAGAGGTCACCCATCCCGTACTTCCAGTACTACCTCGCCCAAGCACGCATGGAGTTCGATGGGATCGGTGCATTGTCTTTGGTATGATTCCGATTTTGTCAATGGGAGCGCGATCAACGTGTATGTACTCGGCGACCATCCGCCGATAAAGTTGCGCGGGGGGCCGGCCGAAAGTTGCGGGGGGAAGTGCAAAAAAGAGGTGCAACACGAGGATATGATCGCACGTTATACCCCGCTAACATGTTTTCTCCTTGTTTTTATTTCCTCGGTGCGGGGGTTTCGACCATCCCGGCCGATAAAGTTGCGGGGGGCCGGCCGAAAGTGCAAAAAGGAGGTGCAACACGAGGAGCGCGATCGACGATGTGCTGTACGCGCGCCGGCGGGGGTTTCGACCATCCGGCCGAAAAGTTGGGGGGGGCCGCCGTGCAAAAAAGAGGTGCAACACGAGGACTTCCCCAGGAGGTCACCCATCCTAGTACTACTCTCGCCCAAGCACGCTTAAGCGCGGAGTTCGATGGGATCCGGTGCATTAGTGTCTTTGGTATGATCGCACCTGTCAATGGGAGCGCGATCAACGTGTATGTACGTGCCGGCGGGGTTTCGACCATCCGGCCGATAAAGTTCGCGGGGCCGGCCGAAAGTTGCGGGGGGGCGGGCGTGCAAAAAAGAGGTGCAACACGAGGATATGATGATCGCACTGTTATACCCCGCTAACATGTTTTCTCCTTGTTTTTATTTCCTCGGTGCGGGGGCTTCGACCATCCATCCGGCCGATAAAGTTGGGGCCGGCCGAAAGTGCAAAAAGGAGGTGCAACACGAGGAGCGCGATCGACGTGTATGTACGCGGCGGCGGGGTTTTCGACCATCCGGCCGATAAAGTTGGGGGCCGGCCCGCGCGTGCAAAAAAAGAGGTGCAACACGAGGACTTCCCAGGAGGTCACCCATCCTAGTACTACTCTCGCCCAAGCACGCTTAACTGCGGAGTTCTGATGGGATCCGGTGCATTAGTCTTGGTGGTATGATCGCACTGTCAACGGGAGCGCGATCAACGTGTATGTACGTCGTTTGGCGGGGTTTCGACCATCCATCCGCCGATAAAGTTGCGGGGGGCCGGCCGAAAGTTGCGGGGCGGGCGCGCAAAAAAGAGGTGCAACACGAGGATATGATCGCACCTGTTATACCCCGCTAACATGTTTTCTCCTTGTTTTTATTTCCTCTGGTGCAGGGGCTTCTGACCATCCGGCCGATAAAGTTGCGGGGGCCGGGCCGAAAGTGCAAAAAGGAGGTGCAACACGAGGAGCGCGATCGACGTGTATGTACGCGGGCGGGGGGTTTCTGACCATCCGGCCGATAAAGTTGCGGGGGCCGGCCCGCGCGTGCAAAAAAGAGGTGCAACACGAGGACTTCCCAGGAGGTCACCCATCCTAGTACTACTCTCGCCCAAGCACGCTTAACTGCGGAGTTCTGATGGGATCCGGTGCATTAGTGCTGGTATGATCGCACCTGTCAATGGGAGAGATCAACGTGTATGTACGTGCGTTGGCGGGGTTTCGACCATCCGGCCGATAAAGTGCGCGGGGCCGGCCGAAAGAAAGTTGGGGGGCCGGGCGGGCGTGCAAAAAAGAGGTGCAACACGAGGATATGATCGCACCTGTTATACCCCGCTAACATGTTTTCTCCTTGTTTTTATTTCCTCTGGTGCAGGGGCTTCTGACCATCCGGCCGATAAAGTTGCGGGGGCCGGGCCGAAAGTGCAAAAAGGAGGTGCAACACGAGGAGCGCGATCGACGTGTATGTACGCGCGCTGGCGGGGGGTTTCTGACCATCCGGCCGATAAAGTTGCGGGGGCCGGCCCGCGCGTGCAAAAAAGAGGTGCAACACGAGGACTTCCCGGAGGTCACCCATCCTAGTACTACTCTCGCCCAAGCACGCTTAACTGCGGAGTTCGATGGGATCCGGTGCATTAGTCTTTGGTATGATCGCGCACTGTCAATGGGAGCGCGATCAACGTGTATGTACGTGCGCTGGCGGGGGTTTCCGACCATCCGGCCGATAAAGTTACGGGGCCGGCCGAAAGTTGCGGGGGCCGGGCGGGCGTGCAAAAAAGAGGTGCAACACGAGGATATGATCGCACCTGTTATACCCCGCTAACATGTTTTCTCCTTGTTTTTATTTCCTCTGGTGCAGGGGCTTCTGACCATCCGGCCGATAAAGTTGCGGGGGCCGGGCCGAAAGTGCAAAAAGGAGGTGCAACACGAGGAGCGCGATCGACGTGTATGTACGCGCGCTGGCGGGGGGTTTCTGACCATCCGGCCGATAAAGTTGCGGGGGCCGGCCCGCGCGTGCAAAAAAGAGGTGCAACACGAGGACTTCCCAGGAGGTCACCCATCCTAGTACTACTCTCGCCCAAGCACGCTTAACTGCGGAGTTCTGATGGGATCCGGTGCATTAGTGCTGGTATGATCGCACCTGTCAATGGGAGCGCGATCAACGTGTATGTACGTGCGCTGGCGGGGGTTTCCGACCATCCGGCCGATAAAGTTGCGGGGGCCGGGCCGAAAGTTGCGGGGGCCGGGCGGGGCGTGCAAAAAAGAGGTGCAACACGAGGATATGATCGCACCTGTTATACCCCGCTAACATGTTTTCTCCTTGTTTTTATTTCCTCGGTGGGGCTTCTGACCATCCGGCCGATAAAGTTGCGGGGGCCGGCCGAAAGTGCAAAAAAAGACGAGGTGCAACACGAGGAGCGCGATCGACGTGTATGTACGCGCGCTGGCGGGGGGTTTCTGACCATCCGGCCGATAAAGTTGCGGGGGCCGGCCCGCGCGTGCAAAAAAGAGGTGCAACACGAGGACTTCCCAGGAGGTCACCCATCCTAGTACTACTCTCGCCCAAGCACGCTTAACTGCGGAGTTCTGATGGGATCCGGTGCATTAGTGCTGGTATGATCGCACCTGTCAATGGGAGCGCGATCAACGTGTATGTACGTGCGCTGGGGGGGTTTCCGACCATCCGGCCGATAAAGTTCGGGGGCCGAAAGTTGCGGGGGCCGGGCGGGGCGTGCAAAAAAGAGGTGCAACACGAGGATATGATCGCACCTGTTATACCCCGCTAACATGTTTTCTCCTTGTTTTTATTTCCTCTGGTGCAGGGGCTTCTGACCATCCGGCCGATAAAGTTGCGGGGGCCGGGCCGAAAGTGCAAAAAGGAGGTGCAACACGAGGAGCGCGATCGACGTACGTGTATGCGCGCGCGCGCCGGCGGGGGTTTCGACCATCCGCCGATAAAGTTGCGGGGCGGGGGGGCCGCGCGTGCAAAAAAAAGAGGTGCAACACGAGGACTTCCGGGAGGTCACCCATCCTAGTACTACTCTCGCCCAAGCACGCTTAAGCGGAGTTCGATGGGAGGTCGATGGGATCGGGGGACCATCCCGTGCATTAGTCTTTGGTATGATCGCCTATCAATGGGGGGGAGCGCGATCAAGCGCGTGTACGTACGTGCCCGTACATGCGGCGGCGGGGTTTTCGACCATCCGGCCGATAAATAAAGTTGGGGGGCCGGCAAAAAGGAGGTGCAACACGAGGGCCGAAAGTGCGGGGGGGTTTTCGCGGGCGTGCAAAAAGAGGTGCAACACGAGGATATGATCGCATCCTGTTATACCCCGCTAACATGTTTTCTCCTTGTTTTTATTTCCTCTGGTGCAGGGGCTTCTGACCATCCGGCCGATAAAGTTGCGGGGGCCGGGCCGAAAGTGCAAAAAGGAGGTGCAACACGAGGAGCGCGATCGACGTTTTCTCCGTTTGTATGCGCGGCCGGCGGGGGGTTTCGACCATCCGGCCGATAAAGTTGCGGGGGGGCGGCCGGCAAAAAGGAGGTGCAACGACGACGCGCGTGCAAAAAAGAGGTGCAACACGAGGACTTCCCGGAGGTCACCCATCCCCATCCTACTACTCTCGCCCAAGCACGCTTAACTGCGGAGTTCGATGGGATCCGGTGCATTAGTGCTTGGTATGATCGCCCTGTCAATGGGAGCGCGATCAACGTGTATGTACGTGCGCTGGCGGGGGTTTCCGACCATCCGGCCGATAAAGTTGCGGGGCCGGGCCGAAAGTTGCGGGGGCCGGGCGGGGCGTGCAAAAAAGAGGTGCAACACGAGGATATGATCGCACCTGTTATACCCCGCTAACATGTTTTCTCCTTGTTTTTATTTCCTCTGGTGCAGGGGCTTCTGACCATCCGGCCGATAAAGTTGCGGGGGCCGGGCCGAAAGTGCAAAAAGGAGGTGCAACACGAGGAGCGCGATCGACGTGTATGTACGCGCGCTGGCGGGGGGTTTCTGACCATCCGGCCGATAAAGTTGCGGGGGCCGGCCCGCGCGTGCAAAAAGAGGTGCAACACGAGGACTTCCCAGGAGGTCACCCATCCTAGTACTACTCTCGCCCAAGCACGCTTAACTGCGGAGTTCTGATGGGATCCGGTGCATTAGTGCTGGTATGATCGCACCTGTCAATGGGAGCGCGATCAACGTGTATGTACGTGCGGCGGGGTTTCGACCATCCGGCCGATAAAGGGGGGGCCGGCCGAAAGTTGCGGGGGCGGGCGGGCGTGCAAAAAAAGAGGTGCAACACGAGGATATGATCGCACCTGTTATACCCCGCTAACATGTTTTCTCCTTGTTTTTATTTCCTCTGGTGCAGGGGCTTCTGACCATCCGGCCGATAAAGTTGCGGGGCCGGCCGAAAGTGCAAAAAAGAGGTGCAACACGAGGAGCGCGATCGACGTGTATGTACGCGCGCGCCGGCGGGGGTTTCGACCATCCGGCCGATAAAGTTGGGGGCCGGCCGCGCAAAAAAAAAGAGGTGCAACACGAGGACTTCCCGGAGGTCACCCATCCTAGTACTACTCTCGCCCAAGCACGCTTAAGCGGAGTTCGATGGGATCCGGCATTGCATTAGTGCTTTGGTATGATCGCCTTTTGTCAATGGGAGCGCGATCAACGTGTATGTACGTACGTGCGTTGGCGGGGTTTCCGACCATCCGCCGATAAAGTTGCGGGGGGGCGGGCCGAAAGTTGCGGGGGGGCGGGCGGGCGTGCAAAAAAGAGGTGCAACACGAGGATATGATCGCACTGTTATACCCCGCTAACATGTTTTCTCCTCGTTTTTATTTCCTCTGGTGCAGGGGCTTCTGACCATCCGGCCGATAAAGTTGCGGGGCCGGCCGAAAGTGCAAAAAGGAGGTGCAACACGAGGAGCGCGATCGACGTATGTATGCGCGCGGCGGGGGTTTCTGACCATCCGGCCGATAAAGTTGCGGGGGCCGGCCCGCGCGTGCAAAAAAGAGGTGCAACACGAGGACTTCCCAGGAGGTCACCCATCCTAGTACTACTCTCGCCCAAGCACGCTTAACTGCGGAGTTCTGATGGGATCGGTGCATTAGTGCTGGTATGATCGCACCTGTCAATGGGAGCGCGATCAACGTGTATGTACGTGCGCTGGCGGGGGTTTCCGACCATCCGGCCGATAAAGTTGCGGGGGCCGGGCCGAAAGTTGCGGGGGCCGGGCGGGGCGTGCAAAAAAGAGGTGCAACACGAGGATATGATCGCACCTGTTATACCCCGCTAACATGTTTTCTCCTTGTTTTTATTTCCTCTGGTGCAGGGGCTTCTGACCATCCGGCCGATAAAGTTGCGGGGGCCGGGCCGAAAGTGCAAAAAGGAGGTGCAACACGAGGAGCGCGATCGACGTGTATGTACGCGCGCTGGCGGGGGGTTTCTGACCATCCGGCCGATAAAGTTGCGGGGGGGCCGGCCGCGCGTGCAAAAAGAAAAAAAGAGGTGCAACACGAGGACTTCCCGGGAGGTCACCCATCCTAGTACTACTCTCGCCCAAGCACGCTTAAGCGCGGAGTTCGATGGGATCCGGTGCATTAGTCTTTGGTATGATCGCACTGTCAATGGGAGCGCGATCAACGTGTATGTACGTACGTGCGCCGGCGGGGTTTCGACCATCCGGCCGATAAAGTTGCGGGGGCCGGCCGAAAGTTGCGGGGGGCGGGCGGGCGTGCAAAAAGAGGTGCAACACGAGGATATGATCGCACTGTTATACCCCGCTAACATGTTTTCTCCTTGTTTTTATTTCCTCTGGTGCAGGGGCTTCTGACCATCCGGCCGATAAAGTTGCGGGGGCCGGGCCGAAAGTGCAAAAAGGAGGTGCAACACGAGGAGCGCGATCGACGTGTATGTACGCGCGCTGGCGGGGGGTTTCTGACCATCCGGCCGATAAAGTTGCGGGGGCCGGCCCGCGCGTGCAAAAAAGAGGTGCAACACGAGGACTTCCCAGGAGGTCACCCATCCTAGTACTACTCTCGCCCAAGCACGCTTAACTGCGGAGTTCTGATGGGATCCGGTGCATTAGTGCTGGTATGATCGCACCTGTCAATGGGAGCGCGATCAACGTGTATGTACGTGCGCTGGCGGGGTTTCCGACCATCCGGCCGATAAAGTTGCGGGGCCGGGCCGAAAGTTGCGGGGGCCGGGCGGGGCGTGCAAAAAAGAGGTGCAACACGAGGATATGATCGCACCTGTTATACCCCGCTAACATGTTTTCTCCTTGTTTTTATTTCCTCTGGTGCAGGGGCTTCTGACCATCCGGCCGAGTTGCGGGGGCCGGGCCGAAAGTGCAAAAAGGAGGTGCAACACGAGGAGCGCGATCGACGTGTATGTACGCGCGCTGGCGGGGGGTTTCTGACCATCCGGCCGATAAAGTTGCGGGGGCCGGCCCGCGCGTGCAAAAAAGAGGTGCAACACGAGGACTTCCCAGGAGGTCACCCATCCTAGTACTACTCTCGCCCAAGCACGCTCGCTCTCGCCCAAGCACGCTTAGCGCGGAGTTCGATGGGATCCGGTGCATTAGTCGCTTTACCCCGGTATGATCGCACTTTCACCATCCGCCGATAAACGGGAGCGCGATCAACGTGTATGTACGTGCGCCGGCGGGGTTTCGACCATCCGGCCGATAAAGTTGCGGGGGGGCCGAGAGGGGCCGCGGAAAGCCGAAAGGCGTGGGGGCGAAAGGCGGGGCCGGCCGAAAGCGGGCGGGCGTGCAAAAAGAGGTGCAACACGAGGATATGATCGCACCTGTTATACCCCGCTAACATGTTTTCTCCTTGTTTTTATTTCCTCTGGTGCAGGGGCTTCTGACCATCCGGCCGATAAAGTTGCGGGGGCCGGGCCGAAAGTGCAAAAAGGAGGTGCAACACGAGGAGCGCGATCGACGTGTATGTACGCGCGCTGGCGGGGGGTTTCTGACCATCCGGCCGATAAAGTTGCGGGGGCCGGCCCGCGCGTGCAAAAAAGAGGTGCAACACGAGGACTTCCCAAGAGGTCACCCATCCTAGTACTACTCTCGCCCAAGCACGCTTAACTGCGGAGTTCTGATGGGATCCGGTGCATTAGTGCTGGTATGATCGCACCTGTCAATGGGAGCGCGATCAACGTGTATGTACGTGCGCTGGCGGGGGTTTCCGACCATCCGCCGATAAAGTTGCGGGGGCCAGGCCGAAAGTTGCGGGGGCGGGCGGGCGTGCAAAAAAGAGGTGCAACACGAGGATATGATCGCACCTGTTATACCCCGCTAACATGTTTTCTCCTTGTTTTTATTTCCTCTGGTGCAGGGGCTTCTGACCATCCGGCCGATAAAGTTGCGGGGGCCGGGCCGAAAGTGCAAAAAGGAGGTGCAACACGAGGAGCGCGATCGACGTGTATGTACGCGCGCTGGCGGGGGGTTTCTGACCATCCGGCCGATAAAGTTGCGGGGCCCGCGCGCAAAAAAAAAGAGGTGCAACACGAGGACTTCCCAGAGGTCACCCATCCTAGTACTACTCTCGCCCAAGCACGCTTAACTGCGGAGTTCTGATGGGATCCGGTGCATTAGTGCTGGTATGATCGCACTGTCAATGGGAGCGCGATCAACGTGTATGTACGTGCTTGCGCCGGCGGGGTTTCGACCACCATCCGGCCGATAAAGTTGCGGGGGCCAGGCCGAAAGTTGCGGGGGGCGGGCGTGCAAAAAAGAGGTGCAACACGAGGATATGATCGCACCTGTTATACCCCGCTAACATGTTTTCTCCTTGTTTTTATTTCCTCTGGTGCAGGGGCTTCTGACCATCCGGCCGATAAAGTTGCGGGGCCGGCCGAAAGTGCAAAAAGGAGGTGCAACACGAACGAGCGCGCGATCGACGTGTATGTACGCGCGCGCGGCGGGGGGGGTTTCGACCATCCGGCCGATAAAGTTGCGGGGGCCGGCCCGCGCAAAAAAAAAAAGAGGTGCAACACGAGGACTTCCCAGGAGGTCACCCATCCTAGTACTACTCTCGCCCAAGCACGCTTAACTGCGGAGTTCTGATGGGATCCGGTGCATTAGTGCTGGTATGATCGCACCTGTCAATGGGAGCGCGATCAACGTGTACGTACGTGCGCTGGCGAGGGTTTTCGACCATCCGGCCGATAAAGTTGCGGGGGCCGGCCGAAAGCGGGGGCGGGCGGGCGTGCAAAAAAGAGGTGCAACACGAGGATATGATCGCACTGTTATACCCCGCTAACATGTTTTCTCCTTGTTTTTATTTCCTCTCGGTGCGGGGGCTTCGACCATCCGGCCGATAAAGTTGGGGCCGGCCGAAAGTGCAAAAAGGAGGTGCAACACGAGCGCGATCGACGACGTGTATGTACGCGCGCTGGCGGGGGTTTTCGACCATCCGGCCGATAAAGTTGCGGGGCCGGCCCGCGCGTGCAAAAAGAGGTGCAACACGAGGACTTCCTAGGAGGTCACCCATCCTAGTACTACTCTCGCCCAAGCACGCTTAACTGCGGAGTTCTGATGGGATCCGGTGCATTAGTGCTGGTATGATCGCACCTGTCAATGGGAGCGCGATCAACGTGTATGTACGTGCGCTGGCGGGGGTTTCCGACCATCCGCCGATAAAGTTGCGGGGGCCGGCCGAAAGTTGCGGGGGCGGGCGGGGCGTGCAAAAAGAGGTGCAACACGAGGATATGATCGCACCCGTTATACCCCGCTAACATGTTTTCTCCTTGTTTTTTTATTTCCTCGAAAGTGCGGTGCGAGGGGCTTCGACCATCCGGGGGCCGATAAAAGCGCGGGTGCAACACGAGGAGGCCGAAAGTGCAAAAAGGAGGTGCAACACGAGGAGCGCGATCGACGACGTGTATGTACGGCGCCGGGGGGGGTTTCGACCATCCGGCCGATAAAGTTGGGGGCCAAAAAGGAGGTGCAGCCCGCGCGTGCAAAAAAGAGGTGCAACACGAGGACTTCCCAGGAGGTCACCCATCCTAGTACTACTCTCGCCCAAGCACGCTTAACTGCGGAGTTCTGATGGGATCCGGTGCATTAGTGCTGGTATGATCGCACCTGTCAATGGGAGCGCGATCAACGTGTATGTACGTGCGCTGGCGGGGGTTTCCGACCATCCGGCCGATAAAGTTGTGGGGGCCAGGCCGAAAGTTGCGGGGGCCGGGCGGGGCGTGCAAAAAAGAGGTGCAACACGAGGATATGATCGCACCTGTTATACCCCGCTAACATGTTTTCTCCTTGTTTTTATTTCCTCTGGTGCAGGGGCTTCTGACCATCCGGCCGATAAAGTTGCGGGGGCCGGGCCGAAAGTGCAAAAAGGAGGTGCAACACGAGGAGCGCGATCGACGTGTATGTACGCGCGCTGGCGGGGGTTTTTCGAACCATCCGGCCGATAAAGTTGCGGGGGCCGGCCCGCGCAAAAAAAAAAAAAGAGGTGCAACACGAGGACTTCCCGGGAGGTCACCCATCCTAGTACTACTCTCGCCCAAGCACGCTTAACTGCGGAGTTCTGATGGGATCCGGTGCATTAGTGTTGGTATGATCGCACCTGTCAATGGGAGCGCGATCAACGTGTATGTACGTGCGCTGGCGGGGGTTTCCGACCATCCGGCCGATAAAGTTGCGGGGGCCAGGCCGAAAGTTGCGGGGGCGGGCGGGCAAAAAAAAAGAGGTGCAACACGAGGATATGATCGCACCTGTTATACCCCGCTAACATGTTTTCTCCTTGTTTTTATTTCCTCTGGTGCAGGGGCTTCTGACCATCCGGCCGATAAAGTTGCGGGGGCCGGGCCGAAAGTGCAAAAAGGAGGTGCAACACGAGGAGCGCGATCGACGTGTATGTACGCGCGCTGGCGGGGGGTTTCTGACCATCCGGCCGATAAAGTTGCGGGGGCCGGCCCGCGCGTGCAAAAAAGAGGTGCAACACGAGGACTTCCAGGAGGTCACCCATCCTAGTACTACTCTCGCCCAAGCACGCTTAACTGCGGAGTTCTGATGGGATCCGGTGCATTAGTCTTTGGTATGATCGCACTGTCAATGGGAGCGCGATCAACGTGTATGTACGTGCTTGCCGGCGGGGTTTCGACCATCCGGCCGATAAAGTTGCGGGGCCGGCCGAAAGTTGCGGGGGCGGGCGGGCGTGCAAAAAAGAGGTGCAACACGAGGATATGATCGCACCTGTTATACCCCGCTAACATGTTTTCTCCTCGTTTTTATTTCCTCTGGTGCAGGGGCTTCTGACCATCCGCCGATAAAGTTGCGGGGCCGGCCGAAAGTGCAAAAAGGAGGTGCAACACGAGGAGCGCGATCGACGTGTGTATGTACGCGCCGGCGGGGGTTTTCGACCATCCGGCCGATAAAGTTGCGGGGCCGGCCCGCGCGTAAAAAGAGGTGCAACACGAGGACTTCCCAGAGGTCACCCATCCTAGTACTACTCTCGCCCAAGCACGCTTAACTGCGGAGTTCTGATGGGATCCGGTGCATTAGTGCTGGTATGATCGCACCTGTCAATGGGAGCGCGATCAACGTGTATGTACGTGCGCTGGCGGGGGTTTCCGACCATCCGGCCGATAAAGTTGCGGGGGCCGAAAGTTGCGGGGGCCGGGCGGGGCGTGCAAAAAAGAGGTGCAACACGAGGATATGATCGCACCTGTTATACCCCGCTAACATGTTTTCTCCTCGTTTTTATTTCCTCGGTGCAGGGGCTTCGACCATCCGGCCGATAAAGTTGCGGGGGCCGGGCCGAAAGTGCAAAAAGGAGGTGCAACACGAGGAGCGCGATCGACGTGTATGTACGCGCGCTGGCGGGGGGTTTCTGACCATCCGGCCGATAAAGTTGCGGGGGCCGGCCCGCGCGTGCAAAAAAGAGGTGCAACACGAGGACTTCCCAAGAGGTCACCCATCCTAGTACTACTCTCGCCCAAGCACGCTTAACTGCGGAGTTCTGATGGGATCCGGTGCATTAGTGCTGGTATGATCGCACCTGTCAATGGGAGCGCGATCAACGTGTATCAACGAGGAGCGCGATCGACGTGCTACGCCGGCGGGGTTTCCGACCATCCGCCGATAAAGCGGGGGGCCGGCCGAAAGTTGCGGGGGCCGGGCGGGGCGTGCAAAAAAGAGGTGCAACACGAGGATATGATCGCACCCGTTATACCCCGCTAACATGTTTTCTCCTTGTTTTTATTTCCTCCGGTGCAAAAAGCGGGGCTTCGACCATCCGCCGATAAAGTTGCGGGGCCGGCCGAAAGTGCAAAAAGGAGGTGCAACACGAGGAGCGCGATCGACGTGTATGTACGCGCGCTGGCGGGGGGTTTCTGACCATCCGGCCGATAAAGTTGCGGGGGCCGGCCCGCGCGTGCAAAAAGAGGTGCAACACGAGGACTTCCCAGGAGGTCACCCATCCTAGTACTACTCTCGCCCAAGCACGCTTAACTGCGGAGTTCGATGGGATCGGAGGGAGGCTATGCAGATCATTGTAAATAGAGAGCTTTTATGTAGTAGTGTTGTTATAATTAAAGTTTTAGTGTTTCATTTTGGAGAATTCTCTTCTTCTCCTCCTCTCCTCCTTTCTCTTTGTTATTTTCATTTTTTGTATGGTTCTTGAAGGTTCTCCAATGGTGATGCCTATGGAGAGCTAAACTTCTTTAATCAATCCAAGAGATTGACAATCTTGATGATTAATCTTGAGATCTTGTTTTAATCGTTATACGTTCATCTATTAATCAAGTTTCTCTTTCTTTTCTTCTCTTGTTTAAATTCTGATTTAATGCTTAATTTGATTGGGATTTTGCATATGTTAATTGCGTAATTATCATATGCCAAGAGATGAATTCAGAGGTTATATAATTTATCAAAGATGTTTGATGAAATATTTAGCTTGGTTGGATCTTGGTTTTTAAGTTAATTTGGGTTTTGGATGGATGCTTAATTTGTCTAACCTTAATTAATTGAATTTTAGAAGCGTTTCTAATAGAAGATCCATGGATCATTGAGAGGCGTCTTGATGTGATCTAAGACCAAAGATTTGGTTGATAGTTGAACGGATTTATAAAGATCAAGGATGGATTAAAATCAAGATTTGTTAATTCTCTTGGATTGGTTGTTTTCTCAATCTTGTTTACTCATTTTAATTGTTCTTTTTTGTTTAATCTTGCAAAACTTTTCCCCCCTGTTTATTAACCTCTTAATCTGACTTCATAATTAGAGTGATCTACGGGCTCGACCCGGTGTTACCTTATGCTACAAGTAGTTTTGGTAAATCGGTTATAAATTGATTTAAATTTGATAATCTCGACAAGTGTCAAATTTTTGGCGCCGTTGCCGGGGATCATTCTAATTTTGTTCAATCTTTTTAAGAGTATATTTAACTACTAATCCCTCACTAACCTTTGTGTTGCTGTGTTTTGGTGATTTTTAGGAGAAAACGGGTGATTACGGGTCATTTTGCAGAATTTCGTATTTACAGAAAATGTGCCCAGAATGAGCTGAAACTTGGTCAGTTGAAGGAAAACGGCCTAATAAACAAGACTCACAGTAAACTGTGAGGTCACCCCTGGTTTTTCCAAAATCCATCGTTTAGACCAGTTTTTCAATTTTTTAATATTTTTTATTACATTTTGTAGTTTCATTTTTGTGTAGTTTTCATGCTGTACAAGTCTTATAATTTTTAAAAATCATTTCATTAGTCAATTAGATTTATTTTGGTATATTTTTAGAGTTGTCTAGTGTATTTTACTTGTTTACTTATTTTATTTTATTTTATTTTTATGTTTTGATTAATGCATGACTAGGTCTAATCCTGATATCTTGCTTGAATTTGATCCTGAGATTGATAAAACATTGCATAGGTTGATTAGAACTCATAGGCTAAGTGAAAGAATTGAGTCTGAATTTAGTTGTGACATTGAATCTGAAAGTGCACTTGAAAACTTAGGTGATTCTAAAATCATGGCTGATAACAGGCAAAATAGGACCCTTAAAGAACTTGCTGCTCCTGATGTAACTTACCAGTCTTTGTGCATTCAATATCCTAATCTTGATGCTGACTTCGAGTTAAAATCTGGATTGATACACTTGTTGCCCAAGTTTCATGGTCTTACAGGTGAAGATCCCCATAAGCACTTAAAGGAGTTCCATGTGGTCCTGCTCAACCATGAAGCCACATGGAATCTCCGAGGAGCATATCAAGTTGAGGGCATTCCCTTTCTCTCTTGCCGATGTAGCCAAGGATTGGTTGTTCTACCTTTCACCAGTGTTCTGTCACGAGTTGGGATAATATGAAGAAATTATTCTTGGAGAGGTTTTTCCCGCATCCAGCATGTTTGCCATTAGAAAAGACATTTGTGGTATAAGGCAAATGACCGGGTGAGACCTTGCATGAGTATTGGGAAAGATTCAAAAAGCCGTGTTCGAGTTGTCCCCACCATCAAATTAGTGATCGCTCTTGATTCAATATTTCTATGAGGGCTTACCGCCGATGGATAGAAGTATGGTGGATGCCGCACCGGAGGTGCATTAGTGGATAAAACCCCATGCGCTAAAGAAGAGATTTGATAGCAAATATGGCAGCCAATGCTCAACAATTTGGCACAAGAGTCCTTACCTCAACCAGAGGAGTTAATGAAGTTCAATCGTCTCATGTAGATCAACAGAGAATGGAACATAGACTTGATGAATTGACTTCTTTGGTGAGGCAATTAGCGTTGGGACAACATGTACCAGTTCTCGTACAAGAGCCCTGCAGGGTGTGTGACATTTGCTCTTGCTCATCTCATCCTACCGATTCATGCCCCACACTTCGTGATGGTGGTTCCGCGTTTCGAACGGTCGATTGCGGCAGAAACTGGCATTTTTCCTAGTAGACCTCAATATCGCCAGTCCCAATGGCCAAGATATGATCCATTTTCTAATACTTATAACCCTGCCTGGAGGGACCATCCTAACTTGAGATATGGGAATTCTAGTCAACAACAACAACCCCAACAAAGCAGCAGCAATTCAGATACCAAGCTATAGGTCCTAGCAACAAATACCAACCACCTGCATTCAGACAACAACAAGCGTGCAACACAGTGCGTGCAGACCCTCATGTTGCCAAGTCCAAGAACCACTCCATCCGAGCCATCATTGGAAGATTTGATGAAACAGATGGCTTCAAATAATGTTCGGTTCAACAAAATGTCAATGCCACCATTCAGAACCTCGCAAACTCGATGGGCAGTACCGGCCACCACCGTGAGTGAATTGAAAAGCCAAGGATCGAACCAATTGCCTTCACAAACAATCAACAACCCAAGAGACAATGTAAGTGCCATTACCTTGAGAAGTGGCAAAGAAATTGATGGTCCTAGTCTCCGCCCACAACCGAGGCTCCTATTGCGGCGAAGAAATTGAGATTGATCGACACAACAAAATTCGCATGATGCCCCCGGTCCCGTAAGAAATGTGCGTGTAATTTCGACTTGAACATTCCACTACCCTTTCCAAACAGAGTGACACGGTCAAGCGAGATAGCGCAAACGAAAAGAGAAGGAAGTCATGGAGACTTTCGGGAAGGTGGAAATCAATATTCCCTCCTAGATGCAATCAAACAAATTCCCAAGTATGCCAAATTTCTCAAGGAGTTGTGTACTCACAAGAGAAGACTTAAGGGTACCGAGAAAGTCGGTATGGGCGTAAATGTTTCTGCGATGATTCACCCAAGCATGCCAAAGAAATGTAAAGATCCTGGAACTTTCACAATCCCGCACTATAGGTAATTCCAGGTTTGACCATGCAATGCTAGATTTGGGTGCTTCTATTAATGTCATGCCTACGTCGCTGTATAAGTCTTTGAACATTGGCACCTTACACCCTACCGGTATAGTGATTCGCCTAGCAAACAGACTCGCTCACCTCCGCCGAGGTCTTTGGAAGATGTGTTGGTGCGAGTAAATGAGCTAATTTTTCCAAAGCGGACTTCTACATTCTGGACATGGAAGATGAGTCTTCAACAAATCATGCTCCATTGATTCTAGGAAGACCATTCCTCAAAATGCCAAAACCAAGATAGACGTGCATCTTTGGCACCACTTTCTATGGAATTTGGTGGAGATGTGGTACAGTTTAACATTTTTGATGCCATGAGACATCCCCTTGAGGAGCATTCAAGTTTTTCATGTTGATGTGATTGAAATCTTTGGTTGATGATACTTTGCTTGATATGAGTGTTGAATTCCCCGATATTGCTAACTTTCTCGGATTCTGTCACTTGTGATATATGTGTTAACCGTGATATGAACCATGTCGCATGTCCGAGATTTATGCGTTGTGAGTGATGATGTAGGTAGTCACGACTTGAATGATGCAAAGACATGTGAAAATGAGAATGAATATGTCGAATTTAATGTCACTTTGAGTTGCTTGTTTCAAATAGCTTGTCGCTCTCTCTATTGTGCATCCCCATCCTTAGAGCTAAAGACTTTGCCGACCATCTTAAATATGCATATTTGGAAGATGGTGAGAAGTACCGATGATTGTCGCTAAGAATCGCAACCCGAACAAGAAGAAAAATTGTCGCGTGTTTTGAAGCAAACATAAGCGGCCATCGGATGGACACTTGCGTACATTCCTGGTATTAGTCCCTCCACATGTATGCATAGGATTTTATTGGAGGAAGGTACCAAGCCGTTGAAGCGAGCCCCCAAAGGAGACTAAATCCCCTAATTCTAGATGTGGTGAAGAAGGAAGTGACCAAGTGCTACAAGTCGGCATTATTTATCCCATATCCGACAAGTAAATGGGTGAGCCCAAAGGCAAGTGGTTCCAAAGAAATCTGGAGTCACAAGTAATTGCAAATCGAACAATGAGCTCCTACCCACAAGAATCCGAACAGTTAGCGGGTGTGCATTGATTATAGGCGCTTAACCAGGCCACTAGGAAAGATCATTTTCCATTGCCTTTCATTGATCGATGTTGGAAATCGGGCGGCAAGTCGCATTATCTTGTTTCTTGATGGATATTCGGCCATTTTCGATTCATATAGCCCCGTAAGACCAAGAGAAGACCACTTTCACCCTGTCCATTTGGAACATTTGCATACGGGAGAATGCCCTTTGGTCTATGCAACGCTCCAGGGAACCTTTCAAAGGTGTATGGTCAAGATCTTCTCTCAATTTTTAGAGAGTTGCATGGATGTGTTTATGGATGATTTTACTTGTCTATGGCTCTTCCTTTGATGCATGTTTAGATAGTCGGATAGAGTCTTGCATCGATGCATTGAGACTAATCTTGTTCTTAATTATGAGAAGTGTCATTTTATGGTAGAACAGTGGCATAGTCTTAGGCCATATCATCTCTCGAAGGGTATAGAAGTAGATCCCGCTAAAATTGATGTTATTTCCCATTGCCTTACTCCTTTTGCGTGCGAGAGGTTCGTTCTTTTCTTGGCCACGCAGTTTCTACAAAGCGGTTCATTCGGGATTTCAAAGAAAAAGGCCCTTCCCCTGTCTAACTTGTTGCGAGAAAGATGTTGCTTTTGATTTTGATGGCAAGTGCGAGAGAGGCTTTTGATTTCCTTAAAGGAGCTTTGACCACTACTCCTATCATCCAACCACCAGATTGGACACTCCCATTTGAACTCATGTGTGATGCCTCTAATTATGCATTGGGAGCCAGTCCTTGCACGTAGAAAGTCGGCAAAGTACCTCATGTCATTTCCTATGCTTCGAGGACTTTAGATGCTTGCACAAGCCAACTACACTACAACCGAAAAGGAACTTTTAGCAATTGTTTTTGCTTTAGATAAATTTCGATCATATTTGCTTGGTTCTAGAGTGGTTGTATTTTCGGATCATGCAGCTTTGAAGTTTCTCCCGAAAAAGCCCGATGCAAAGCCAAGGTTGATTCGGTGGATGTTGCTCTTACTGGGAGTTTGATATTGATATCGAGATAAGAGTGGAGCAGAGAACCCGGTGGCGAGATCACTTGAGTCGGATTGAAAGAGAGGCGATTCTTCTCCTATCCATGATGCCTTCCCGATGAACAACTTTTCAAGATGCAAGGTAACATCCCTTGGTTTGCGATTTGGTTAATTTCTTGGTTGCTAGAGCACTACCTCGCACATTTTACTAAGGCAATGTGCATTGATAAACCGAAAAGTGAATCAAAATATTATGTGTGGGATGACCCTTATTTGTGGAGATTTTGTAGTGACCAAGTCATTAGGAGATGTATTCGATCATGAGTTTGATTCTCGTTCTTAGTTTTTGTCATGCACTTGCCTCGTGGGGGACATTTTGGACCTACTCATACAGCCTAGGAAAGTTTTGGACTCGGATTATATTGGCCCACTCTATTTCGTGATGCATATTTGTTTTGTAAATCTTGTGAACAATGCCAGAGAACAGGAATATTTCTCGTAGGAATGAAATGCCCCAACAACCTTGTTGTCTCCGTGAAATATTTGATGTTCGGGGGTATTGATTTTATGGGTCCTTTTCCGTGTCATTTGGTTTTGTTTACATTTTGCTTGCTTGTGGATTATGTATCTAAATGGGTGGAGGCAAAAGCCACTTGGGACCGATGATTCCAAGGTTGTTGTGGATTTTGTTAGATCACATATTTTCTGCAGTTTGGAGTCCCAAAAGCCATCATTAGTGATCGTGGTTCACATTTCGTAATCGAAGCATGGAAGCCTTGATGAAAAAGTATGGAGTCTTGCATAGAGTTTCTACACCTTATCATCCCCGGACTAATGGGCAAGCCGAGGTTTCCAACGGAGAGATAAAGCAGATACTTTAAAACAGTTCAACCTAACGAAAAGGATTTGGAGCAAAGGCTTGAGGATGCTTTATGGGCTTACAGACCGCCATAAGACTCCGATTGGGATGTCTCCTTATCGGATTGTTTT